>BGZK01002653.1:0-47003 GCA_005406025.1 Eumeta japonica
TGGGATTTCCTTTAAAGCGTGTAACAAGAATTGTACAGCTATTAGGAGCTGACGATAAAAAGGTGAATATATTTTTGTATTTCTAATGTTTATATTCTACTTACATATATTTAATGTATATTGTTACTCTAGGTTGTTGAACATCTTATACTCTAAGTGAGCTTAGACTTAGGATTTGAGGAAAATAAAATATCTGATGCTCTGATACGCAATGAGAATAACAAAAGAAATAAAGCTTTGGATGATTTAGTTTCATAGTTTTCCTGAGAGATGATGTTTAATAATACTTTTGTAATGACGATTAACATTGCAGTTCAAAAGTTCTATCGATAAACAGGTAGCAGCACGGTGGATGTATGTACATACACATTTTTATTTGCATATTTAAGTCCAAGAATAATAGCTAATTAAAATGAGCTGCTGAATTGAACAAGCATACTTATTAAGCTACCTATTGCAGAGTGTTTTTATGTATATATATGTATATGCTTATGTATGTGCAATACATATGTATGTATGTGTTTGATATTAAAACCAACAAATATAACCGTTAACGCATCCATTTTTTATGTTTGTGGTTACAAAAAAATCGTAACGTTGGTTATAAAAATAACCAATTTTATACAACGTTGCTATAAAAGAAAGTTGAATATATGCAAGTATATGAGCTACCGCAGTGCTGCCAGACTTTGTGTTTCGTGTTGCTGGGGAATGTATTACATATTTGTATTCTAACTGTAAATTCTCTATATGTTAAATTAGTAATAAATACATCTATTATGCAAATTAATTTCAGTTTCCTTGTATGCATACTCATTTATACATGAGTATCTATGAACTTTTCTGAACGCGTTATTTTTTATATCTATGGTATGATACTTACACAATGAAAAATTTCCACGTAAACTGAAAGGATTCTTTTCCTTTTTGGTCATTTTCCGTTTCATTGACAATTACACAACTACCTACCTCTTAAAAAGTAAATTTTCTTGATAAGTAATTGGAATATACTCATATTTATTTGTAAGAAAGTTTCTAGTAAGCTGGCAATACTAATTATAAATACTGCATGCAAATAAGAAAATAAAATACTGTGAGAATTGTTGCAAATAGTGAAAATATTTTGTTTTTCACAAAATTTTCGTAATTTTGCAATTTATCATAAAAAACGAAAGAGAAATTTATCATTGCATCAAATTTGATTAACATTTAAACAGAGACAACAAAAAGTTGTTGCAATATGAAAGCAAGCAGTAAAAGAAGTAATCTCGTCAGGAAGAAGTGTTAAATTTTAGATGAGTTAAGAAATACCGTCATTTTTATTGTAACAACAATTGGCTATTATTGTAGGTGTGTCAAAATTAATATTGAATAAGGATAATTTGTGTTTTGATAGCATTAAGCTAAAATAAAAATTTATATCGTTGGATGTTGATGGTTATAGAAGAAGTGTTTTCATGATTCCGTTAAAAGCAAAAAGAAATCTTTTGATTGGCGAAACAGTTTTTATGAAATAATGGATACAATCATGACACAGCAACGTATTAAACACCATCAGAAACTAGCGACAGTTACAACAAACAGTTCAACATACCATAAATGCTGGTCAAAATGTAAATGTTAGTACCAGTGATATTATATTAGTAAGTGATATAAGTGATGGTTCCAGTACACTTCCAATGAATACTGAAGCAGCAGAACCAATAGAAGTGCGTAGCACCGTCCTCATTCATAACCTGTTAGATGGATTTACTTCTCGTGTTTCAGGAGAACGAAGTCAAAGTGCTGCAAGTACACCTAGTTCTAGCAATTCATCTAGCTTAGGCGCTACAGGGAGTTGTGGCAACGGTACCTGGTATACTGCCAGGAGGTGTCAAGTGTTGGATCCATATCTGGTTTGACTAGCGCAGTAATACAGCCAATGCATTTTACTCTTCCATTGGTCTAGCATTCAACGTTGACATCCCCAATTACCGCAGCTGCAGCTGCAGCGTCCGCGACAACAGCGGAAACCGCAGCGGTTGTTGTGGCGGCTGTTCTGCACGATTCTAACCACCTTAGTTCGCCAACAGGTACAACGCCTCCAAAGAGATCCAGATGATGAGACGAGGGATTGCAGAAGACGTCTATGAAGAAGATTTAGATGAGCGTAAAGAAACTTCATCGACAAACGAAATCGTGGACAGAAATAAAGGCCACTGTAAATGAAATAAGAGACAAGTTTCAAATTTATCTAGTATGGTGCCAACAGAATGCCACAATTTAGAACTCTATCTGATGGACGTGTTCGTTGTTATTTTCTAACACTCCGCCAAATGCTTGAAACGACCTTACTCTATACTGATATAAATCTAGTTCTCTCATCATCCGATGATGAATTGATATCACCGACAGCTGCCAGAAAGTGAGTATGAGATTAGGGTCCCCTCCTCGTCTTTCACCAACCTCTAAATCTAGGCTTTATGAGTAGCGGTCTGATTGGGAATTCAAATAACAGTGGTAGTGGTTTCTTTATTTAACTATTAACTTGGTAATTAAATGTTCAATTCACTTCTTGCAGACTTCAGTGGAATATTATGTTACAGCAACCAATGTCTAGTGTATCAGCATCAGTTGCGGGTAGCAATGTTAATGTTTGGTCTAGAGAAGTTCAGTTACTTCAGGAACGTAAACGCCTTTCAACATGGGGCATTACTTCGTATGAATTGCACAAGCCAAGTGGGAAAATTGTGTTTCCATGTTTGAACGATTTATATCAATGCCTAGACACTGGCTATAATGTAAGATCTATTTTTTATCTATGAATAGCGGAGAATTAAAATTTTCTTTATTTTGTATTAATTGTTTAATGACATTAAACACAAACATACGTACATGCATACATATGTACATATTTGTGTGTATACCGATTGACCTTGATTTATTTATCAATTCAAACAGACCAGCCCTCTTCCCCATACAACTACGCCTCCTCAGTGGGCAGCTTTGGATCCCAAATATGCCTCTCAAAATTCCGATCTAATTGCCTATAAAATTGGATGTGACATTTGGGTGACCCACACTTTAGAATGCCATGAAGAGTATACCCACATTTGCCCATATGATGGCCGTCGCTCTTTGCCGATGACCCCTTGAGTGCAGGCTTACCGTCATACGATGGGAAGAGTTTAGCCGATATCAAGGATATGGTGGCAACCTCATTCTGATGGTAATATTTATATTGATTTTTAATCGTAAATGATATAAACAAAGAACAAATTGCGATGGAATATATCGTATTGTATACGAAGAAGTGGACAATCCGATGTGTGCTTATACACATTTCCATCTGCACATTCAATGCCAGTGAAATGGAAGAGTCCGGTTTCCACGCACTGGCACTGCAAATGCAAAGTCAAAATTAAAAATGGTTCAGTTTATGCAATGAGTCGCTGCAAATAAGCGATGTATGTATTAAAGATTTGCCTTATTCCTTGTCGGTTTGTATTACCTTGGCTAGAGTACATAGTGCGTGTCGGATGGACTCAGATTCTCAGTAGTAAGAATTATACAAGAAAACTTTCAATTTCGATTGTTTCTGCTTTAATTATTTTTTAAGTGTTTGGATGGAAGGGATGGATCGAAAACAGCAACGATTGGATTTATTACTTATACATCTCGACAACTTTTGCAGGAAACCTATAGTAGCTCAACATCATCTCCCTCAGGTTCTACTGAACATAGTTGGAAAGGTCCTTATTTCAGGACAGTAACGCCACTTCAGGTGTTTTTCTCTTTCAAACATTCCAACGTTTTGTTTATTAATAGTTTTTTTTTCAATCAAGGTGTTATATACTCAAACTGGATACTTGGATTAATGTTCACCTATTGTACTTTTGGATATAGACAATTCTAAAGTAACATACCTTTGGGCATCTGAGGAGACAGGATTTAGACATATTTATTTGACTACATCTAGCCTATCTGTTAAAACAATGAATGGTTGTATTGATGCCTTATCAGTGCCACCAGTACTAACGCTTTCGATAGTAGTCAACGTTTAAAAATATCATTGTACATCAAATATGTCAGACACCCACGGAGATGTTGTTGAAACAGCTACTTTGCATCCGAGATCTTAAATAAGGTACGACAATGTAAATTTATTACAACAAGTAACGAGCTTGCATCTAAAAGCGCATATGTTAAATCAGTTTTGGAGACTACTTCCTTATGTATTATGGATACATTTGTGTTTGCTTACTTGCTGCAATGCAAGGCAATATTAATCCTTTTAAACTATTGCTCACGAAATTAAGAGTTATTTTCTATATACATAGAACATATTTTCCGGTTTCTTGGCAAATTTTCTTTAATCCTCATCGTAATATATGTATTTTTTATTTTTCATTAGGTGTATGAGAACTATTGATATTTAAACTATATGCATACAGATTGGCTTATAATGTACCGAATTTCTAAAACTGCCACAAACTAAGTTTTTTTTTTTTTTGATTTTTAAAATAAAGTGCAAAGATGAATAAAATATACTTACGAATTCCATTAATATCCATATTTTCTAAATGCTATTTCTATGGTTTAGGTTCAGGTTTTGGTTATTGGGTGTTAAAGTTTTCTTGTTACAGATATTATGTATAATAATAACGAAAATGAAAAAAAAATTTATAATTTGTTAATACCAATTAAGTTTGCTTTGAAACTTGTATGCTATATCTTGATATTATTTTTCTGTGTTTTAAGGTTGCTCTTACGTCTGGCAGAATGGGAGGTATTGGGACGAAATTTGTGGGTGGATAAGGAAAACCAACTAGTCTACTTTTTAGGTCTTAGAGAAACACCACTTGAAAAGCATTTGTATGTTGTGAGTTTGCAAAGACCTGAACACATCCGACAGTTAACCAGAGCCAGGATACTATATTTAGTAGAATTTGATGAGGTTAACAAATTATTTTGCAAATGTAAAACTCAGTTGTAGTAATTATTAATTTTGTTTTGATTTTAGTCATGTCAATTTATGTTGCAAGTTTATTGCAATATTCAACGTTTACCATCTTGTAAAGTGATGCGAGTTTCCCAAACTTGCCAAAATGGCGGCGTAAATGGCATTCAGTTGTCTCTTATGGGCTACTTGCATGAAGGTGGCAAACCGGAACCACATTATTGCCCTCAAATATATTCACCTCAATTGCCTTCGGGTGAGATCGTATATGCGATGGTATTCAAACCTCATAACTTTCAGCTGGGTGTAAAATATCCTACAGTTTTAAACGTTTATGGTGGACCAGAAGTGCAAACGGTCAACAACACGTTTAAGGTTTGTTATATTTTATTAAATAATACTGAAATGAAAACATTTACATCGATTTGTAGGGAAAGCATCAGCTGCGCATGCATATGCTGGCTGCCAGGGTTTATTGTCATTTGCATTGACTCTAGGGTTCAAGACATCGTGGTATTAAGTTTGAGGGCCATATAAGGTGTCGCATGGGGCAAGTGGGAACTTAATGATCAAGTTGATGCTTTAAGAATTTTAGCTGATCAGTTGGGTTATATCGACATGAATCGAGTTGGTATACACGGCTGGTCTTATAGTAATTAAAAAGCCATTACAAAGAAAAAATAATTATAATAATAAAAAAATAATTTCTAGGAGGATATTTAAGCTTAATGGGCTTGGTGCACTACCCCAACGTATTAAAAGTGGCCATAGCAGGTGCCCCAGTCACAAATTGGGAATATTATGATACGGGATATACGGAACGTTATATGGACTTGCCACAATGCAATAAACATGGTTATACTGCTGGTTCCGTACTCAATTATATACATGCTTTTCCCGACGAGTAAGCATTTGAACTTCTTATTCTTTGTTTAGAATAGTACATATACATTTAAAATTTTATTTTCAGGGATAATCGTTTATTGCTCATTCATGGACTAATCGATGAAAACGTACATTTCTTTCATACCTCTCAACTAATAAATGCCTTGAATAAAACAAATAAACCCTACCTCTACATTTTCCCAGATGAGCGTCACTCATTACGAAATCTGGAGTCGAATAAAACTACGAAACAAAGTTATTATCATTTTGCAAAACCTGTAAATTCGTTTCGTTTCGCTTACGGTAATGAATGTGCATTCAAAATGAAATATCAAGAATCTATGTTGGAACAAACTTTTTCATGCAAATACAAATTATGTTTGAGACTTTGACTTCGTTACTTGTTCAACGGAAAACTTTTGTTGACTGCTTTTATTTGCTGCTTTTGCTTCCCTTTACATTCAACAGCTCAATCCTGTTATTTTAATAGATATTATGCCCGCTTTATTTTAATGTCTGCTGAAAGAATAGCTTAAAATGGCACTTTTGCTCTACTATCCAATTTGACAAGAAACGAGTGCTGTTTTAAAAGTTAATTGGTTTTACTTACATAAATCTTAAGACAAAATTACAAACGTTTGTGAAAGAACATTGAATGCTAGAAGTAGACGACAAACTGTTATTTTTTAATTATGTGTTCGTTCAAAATTTGATTTCAATATTTTTTTGTAATTTAAATAAACATAAATTTATCAATGTTTTTATATAAATGAAATTTCAAAGTGTTGTTTCTTAATTATTTTGTTAGCATTTTACATCATTTTATATTTAAGCTCATCGCAACAATAAAAAAAAAGATTTGTTTGAAAAGCTACATATCTATTGAAAATTTATTTATGTAGTTGTACTGCTGCCCAATAGCTACTATGTGATTCGAAAGTGAATATGCTGTCGAAACGTGATATGGAAAATTGCTTTGTGTTTTATATTCTTTAACGTAAAGCCTAAAAGTATATGACATTTTTTCCACAAAATTTAAACCTACAAATGTTTATCACGGAATAAACTAATACAAAACACATATTTTGAGCCGATTGAAGTAAAATTCTACATAGAGCGATTAAAATACATAAAACTTTTGCACCTTCGCAAAAGCCAAGATACAATAAAAATATTAAAATAATCATCAAACACAAACACTAAAACAGTTGAGCTAAATATTCTTATTTGCAATAACTCATTTCAATTTTGATATCGTGTCGACAGCAATTAAATGCTATTGACAGACTCTATTGCCTTCGGCTTAAAGAGTCAAGTATCCATTAAGATAAACTAACTTTGGCCTACGATGGTGGCACTAGAGATGCAGTGGAATATTTCTGTTCAAAGAATTCGATTACAAATGATAAATTTATGTACTAAAATTCTTCGATTTCCGCAATTGATTATGTTAGAGTGGAGAAAATAATTGTCAGTTTACTTGGGTCTCTCTGTGTAACGCGATTATATTATGGTAAATGTTAATCATAGCAGCTTAAGTTGCGGCATTTCTATCTGCGTCTTACAATTTTGAAAATATTCACTATAATTTAATATCTTCTTGGTTCGAGTTATACATGAGTGTATGTACAAATGGCCTTTAAAGCAGTTTGCCCATGTCTGGATGAAAAATATATTTTTGTTCAATGATTTTAATGTTTGAAGTATATTCATATTGTGTTCATTCATCTCAACGTTTACAACGATGATATGTATATATACACACTACATACATATATGTATGTATACATGTGTATATTTCGATAAGATTTATAAAATGTTTTAAAATTAAATAAGTACTTTGAAATTACATATTAACTGTATAAGAAAAAATACTAGAAGCAAATCTCAGGTTATATTTCTTTTGCTGGCTTAATTTACTATCAGGTATGTAATGAAAATCGAAAAAATTTTTTGTTTTCAAAATCTGTTTAGCACAATTTTATATTGATTTTTATATTATTTGCTATAAATTATTTTTGATTAGATAAATGATAATTATTTTCATTTCACGCCAATTTAATTAAAATTTATTGTATCAAGAGCAAAAGATCGTGTCACTTGATAAACAAATATTTATGTATTATTTGTAAGAATTTTTCAATACAGAAATATTACATTGTTTTCCATCACAGGTCAATCGATGTTTTCTATATGATGAAGGAACAGACATACCTTTCGTAATTCGAACAAAAAGTATTTGCCACATTCTTGTCAACTCTTCCTAAAGATCGCAAACTCAAGTTACGAAACTTCTAATGTCAAAAATAGTATTGCTTTAAACTCTCAAATAACTAGAAAAATAACAGCAAAATTAAAAGACAAAAAAATCGAAAGAATGTGAGTTTAAATTCAGCGTTGCATTTTTGAAAGATCAGAAAATATGAAAATAAAAACATTGCATAAAATAATGTAGTTTTTAAGGATTCGTATTTAATTTGATTCTATTAGGAATGAATTGCTCATACTACATATTCTTTACATGAAATAAAAATAAACAAAAGTGACAAGTTCCGCTTTTTTATGTTTTTGTTGTTGCTTTTATTTAATTAAATACTTAATTACAATATACAAAAGAATATTTTTAAGATTTAAAATGTTATGTTTTGTTAGTAAATAGTATATAAATTTTATATTAAAATGTGTTAATGATTTAATAGATGTTGTCACAACATTAGCAATTATTATTTATATTTTTTAAGATTTCATATTTTAATTAATATGCATACAAAAGTAGAAATCAGTGTAGATTAAAATGAAAACATATTTAATTTAAATAAAACAACATTACCAGAACAGATTTACATTACAAACATACAAACATATGAATGTATTTTATATAATAATTTAGCAAATATTTACTTCTTCAAATGAAATACGTAATAATTCAAAAATTAATAATATTTGTCTTTTTCCATATCTATCATATATGTCTGTACATTATTTCATTTATTTTTTTCATTTGCAGTTTTAAAAATTTTACGTAAAATTTGTAAATGCGTTAATGTTTACTTTTTTAGTTTTGAGATTTTTTTCTTAATTTTAATAACAACGTGAAAATCAAAATTATTTTTCGAAACTTAAATTAATTTTTTTTAATATTTAACAAAGAACATAAAAACAATAATAATAATAACAAAGTACATTAACTTAAAAAAATATTTAAAACTAATTTTGTGATGTATCAAAAGAGCTTTGCTTATTAGAAATTTTTGCAAATGAAATTAAAATAAAAAAATGTTGGCCTTTGCCTCTTAAAATTTAATAAAGGGATATAAAATAAAATTGAACTACATACAGGCTGCTCAAAGCTTTTACACCAAATCGAAACCAAAACTGAGTAACGGGTATCAAAAAACGATCTTTTTTATTAAAGGTAAAAATAAATTTTGACACTCCTTCGAATGCTGCTATGCGACTGTGCCCA
The DNA here is from genome assembly GCA_005406025.1 of Eumeta japonica. Classification (NCBI taxonomy): domain Eukaryota; kingdom Metazoa; phylum Arthropoda; class Insecta; order Lepidoptera; family Psychidae; genus Eumeta; species Eumeta japonica. Next base: position 9,291 of record BGZK01002653.1, read on the forward strand.
CCAATAAATATTCGAAGTAATTCAAGACAGAGTCAATGAAACTCATTTATATTTTGACCTAAGTATGCGAATAAAACCAGTTTCTCTCAAGGTATTAAATTTTTAAAAGATGTCTTCAAGCAGAATAAATTCCAAATAATAATATTTCTTACGTGATGGAAACGACAAAATTAGCGAGGAAATTTAAATGTGACGACAAACAAATATGCAATAAATATATCATTATCAGCTTTATTCTTAACATCATTAGCAGATGCCTAACAAAATATATGTGTACGTATGTATATGTACATTTATTTTGCATCCAACCCCAATACAATTTATTTTTAAGGAGTGAAACAATATTTCTGAATTTTAAAAAAAATTAATTTACTTAAAATTAAGTAAAATTCTCGCACTGATATGATCGGACATTTCATTCTCGAATTTATATTAAAACGAAAAGAAACATTCATACTTTAATGTTGTATTCAAATTAATTTCACGATCGAAAATGTCTGTACGCTCTACAAAAAGATTCTTGAGTTTGCTCATGCTGAGTTTAAAGCTGCTACTGTTCATACTTTATTAAACAAAATACCTGCCTCAATCAACTCTTATAATTGCATTGAAGTGCATATACTGCAAAAGACATCTATTGACATTGTAGCAGTATTTCATAAAAGCAAACCTCGCTCTGGAAGTTCATAAAAATATTGTTTTTGTGTGTAAAGTTATTTGAACACTAGCACTTAATTAAAACAATTATTCTATCAATGCAAGAGGGACTATGTTTTGCGTATAGTTAAAAAGCAAACTCAAGCAAAATTAATGCTACATGCATACATTCTTCAGTTGAGATATGTATTATTGATGTCATTGAATTTGTTTCACAATTCTTCAAAACTTTTTCTAACACTTGAGCACCCTAAAACTGGCAAACGCGCCGGTTATTGGGCCAATCAAAGGCAGCATAGCTCTATCAATTACTTAATAGTTGAAGATAAATCTAATTAGACTGAGTTGGTGCTTGGTGTGTTGTCAAATCAAGTTCGTATTTTGACTAAATTCTTTGTCGTTTTTTCACCATCAGTTAATGCAATTATTTATACTTTTTCGGTTCGTTTCTTTCGTGTTCTTGAAAAACAATCCCCATTACATTCATAAAGTATATAAAGTAAACGCGATTCATCACCCAAACAATAGGTGCACCTTTTCTTTTACTCAATATAGTTGTCAACTTTTGCTTAACCATTTTTTATTCTATAGACTTGCAATGAGCTAATTAATAGATTGAGGTCCTACTGTTCACTTTTATAACTGGCTGTAAAAATTTTTACATTAAGCTTATTTATTTATTATTCAGAAATTACTGACTGATCTTATTGTACAACTTTTACATGAAATTGTCAGGAAGGTGCTCACATGACCAGCTTTATAATTTTACAGTATTTTTATATAGTTTCTATTAATGGTTTGCGATGTTAAAGAGTGTCAACAGCTTGATGCAAAAATTATGTACTAAGATCATTAAAAACTAACCGTGCTCCTTGAGCTATTATTTTCCATCGTTTATTACTCGGACCAGTAGAGTTGTGACCAAAAATGGTAACAAAACAATATGTTTAATACGCTATTTTGCTGTTATTGGCGGCAAGTAGGCAATTTTGTTTAAATTTATTTAAAAATAAAAGTTATTCTTTTTATACTCTGCATAGTTTCTTGATGTTTAACTGGATCTAAAAGTTTTCTCAATAAATTTACATACATATGTATTAATAAATCCTTTGGGAAAAATTAAATACTATAAATATTCAATTTTTATTTTTGATTTCTAAGTTGCATGCATATTAAGAAAACCAGTTATTGTAGATGTAATACATATTTACATATGTATGCTTATAATTTCATGTACATATTTTTCTTTTTCGTTTTAATAGTAATTTTATTTCTGTATATATAAATTATATATAGATTTACATAAAACAAAGGAACTATATATTTCAGTCTTTTAGTATAAAAATATCTATTGTTTGCATAGTAAACATATGTGTATGTGTGTGTTTTTGTAAGTATGTATATTTATTATTTTTATTTTAAATTATTATTTTTGTTTTTACAAATGTAAATGGATTATTTTTTTTTTCGTTTTAGTTTTCGGTTTTATCTATTGTATTTTATAATAAACAAAAAATATATACTATAATAAAAATTTTCGTTACCTAGTTTTATTTTGTCTTGCTTTTGACAGAAAAATATTTGTTCTATTTCTTGATATTCATTTTAATTAAACATGGCTCATGTTACGTAAGTTCGTTCACATTTACTTACATATATATATATATATATATATATATATATATATATATATATATATATATATATATATATATGTAATAATAAATAAATAAATTTTAAATCATGAAAATAATATTATTATGTAGTTATCATAAACTATTTTACTATAATGCGATCATTATGATGGACTACTGCAGACGTTCAATACATTTGTACAAAAATTTGTCTTGTTTTTTCTTTCTTTTTGATTATAGGTATATTATGATGCTTGGAAACATGTATGCACTTTTTTGGTTTTTGCAAATGGTAGATTGGGCAAATTTCATAGGTAGTAATCATAGTAAGGCAATCAAGTTTGGTATTTGCAACTATCATTGCTAGCGGCAGTACGATAAAGTTTATGTCTTTGTCGTAATCTACAAATGATATTTTAGTGCGGTAAATCAAAATCCAGACAGAAAGACAAACGCAAAATGTTTTGTTTGGTATGCTTTGTCTCATTGGCACAATTCAGGCGAGAGCAAGATGAAAGTAAATTAACATTTTTTGGTCTCAGAAGTGAAGGAGAATTTTTTTGCTACTCTCTTGGCATCTCTACCACTTCTCAGACCAATAAACACGTTCACCTACTTTCAGCTTGGTATCGTGTAAATTGCGCCATTTAAACTAATGTTCTCTTGTCGTGTTAGTTACATCAATTTTGCGTTATTACGGTGTGGGTTCAAAGTAGATACAAAAACATTTAACATCAATAAAATAAAGTTGTTTTAAATGTTTTTATTCGCTTCTTTGTTTAGTTTTGCCGCCATAAATTAATAGAAACATTTAATTCGTCTTTGCTGTAATTGAACTCTCTCGCTCTATTTGCTTGTCTCTTTTCACAATAATATGCTTTAAGCATTAAACATATTCGACACAGTAGCTACCGACTACAATCTGTCAAAAATAATTTGCACGCGTTCTTATGGGAGCTGTCATTCTTAAGAGGTCGTATCTTAAGCCGCAACTTGAGCACCGTCTAATTCAATTTTTTTTTTTTTTTTTCTGGCGACAACACAAATTATAAAAAAAGTTACGTAAATGATTGCTTTAAGGCAATATTTTGTAAATAAATTGTATATGTGAACAATAAATACGATTTCATAAAAAAAATTTTAAGAGTGTTTTTAAGTGATTTTCATAATGGTAGCTGCCGCTTCCAAAATAACTGTGTCGCTGACTTTTTGGCTGCAAATGTAGCTAGCTGCGGTGTTCGTGTAGCCTGCTGTGTCGGATGTGTTTAATGATTAAGGAAAAGGAAAGCTAACCTTATCTTCGTGTGCGTACACTAAATAGAATAGTTGTAAAATATATATCTGTTATTCTTATGAATTTTATATTAAGTCGTGTCTTAATTGTTATTTGAGTTTTACTCTTTTAAGAAAGAAAAAAAAACAGAAGACAGAACGTGTAAAATTTATTCTAAATTTTAAAATGAAAACAGTAAGCCATGTTTTAAAACGAATTTTTAAGAAGAATTATTCGAATCATTATCTTGTTCATGTTTTTATTTCCATAATGTTCAAAAGCTAGAACAACTCATGCAATATTTATACCAATAACACAAAAAAAAAAAAAAAAAAAAAAAGAGTTGTTCCATAATCTGTGTAGTTACTTAAAATTGAAATGAACGGGTTTTATTAATATTTAAAAAATTGTATGTATGTACATATGTATATATAAAAAAAAAATAATAATGTTGGAATTTAATTTAAGTCTTATGGAAAACTGAACTGTATTTTTATAAAGTTAAAGTGAACAGGTTTGTGGTAAAGCTGTTAATACAGCAGTTTGTGTGTAAGTGGTAAATTGTAAATTTTTACTAATTTTAAACAGTTGAAGTGAAGTTACATTATTTATTAAATTTGTATGTGCTTAATACGTAAATAAATATGAGCTAATTAACAAAATTGCATAGTAACTAAAACTGCATTAAAATGCCAAAACTAATTAGGAAATAAAACATGAAGTTTAATATGAGTTTGCCTGTTATTGTTGTTTTTTCCTTTTAAATAAGAAAACATAGTGTGTCTGGTGAAATATGAATGAATGAATTCTTGTTTTTCTTTTCGTTTCGTTGTTGTTGTTATTATTATCAATCAGTATTTTCACCCTAATCATTGTATTGCTTCTTAGTACAGAAGGTCGGTCTTATAAGGTACTAGTGCTTACAACATTACAGCAAGAAAATGTGCTGAACTTTCATTTGCCATTAAGATGTGCTAATGTAGCAGAACATAACATTTATGTTGCTTCCTTTTTCATATTTGAACTATGCAAATGAATACATACATATATAAAATAACGACGCAATTCTCGGCAGAGCCTATTTACATAATATATTTATAGCTAAAGGCAGGATTTTAAAAGCCAAACTTTGCATTAAGATATTATAATTGGAAAATTTAAAGTCAAAAATTAATGTTTAAAATTTCGAATCGTGCTATCTTACTGCGCAAACTGGAACATGAAATCCTATCCTTAGCTATCGGTAAGTTAGGTGCAGCCCAGCTAAATGTGTCTTTCACTTTTTCGAACATGTTCTTTCGCTCGCATAAAAACATCTGAGACAACAACAAAATACTGAAATTTGGTTTTGTATTAAATATATTTTATGCGAACGAATGAACATGTTCGAAATAGTGAAAGAGGCAGTAAATTGTTATTTGTTTTCTTGGTGAAATGGAAAGGTCTCCAGTACATTTTTCCATTTCAACTGCTAAACAAATGCAGTGTAAATTGTATTATGTATTTACGTGCATACCTCAAATGTGAAAAAATACATAAAATGGAGTCGTCTGCGCTTTGTGGCAATAATTTTATATGACAGTGTTGCAAGCATAAAATGAAAATCACTGAAAAATGTATTTTAAAATTTGTTAGAGACGTGTTTGTTCTTAATTGAAATGAAAAATGTTATTCTCTCCTGTTTTTTTTTGGCATACCATTTTTCTCTTATAAGAATTCAATTATTTTTTATATATGTACATATATAGTTCATTTGCTTTCTCAATATTTTGCTTCAAAAATTTGTATTAAATTATTTCTCTAGATGACATTTTATCAATAAGTCTATCTTAATTTAAGCTTTATTCACTATTTACATTTCTACAAAGATAAAAAAAGAAAACAACATTAAAAACTGTACATTCATATACTCGGGAACCAAAAGAGATACATAATAGTTTCCCCGTACCAGTTCATATCCCACATTTGTTGCAACGTCATCCTAATTTAAAGCGTACTGATTTTGGTTTATTAGAAGAGGTGAAATAATAAGTTTTGCTTTTTATACTGTACCAGAATTCATTAATTTTCTCTTGCCAACTCTCTTGTATAGCGAAACTAAACTTTTTGAATACGTTTTCTCCAAATCAGTTACATAAATTATTGAGTTATTAGGATAAAGCGGCGGCAAATGGGCGATATGTAAGTGTGTACGTTTTCACTTATCAATCCATAATTGGCCAACTACATTTTGTAAAAATAATTTTATGCTTTCTGTCCCAAAACTGAATATAAAATTAGGCTATAACATTTATTATAAAAATTCGTAATAATTTTTCTAATTTTTAATATGTATGTATGTAAGTAGGTATGTATCTTGATTAAGCAAGTTATTTTTGTTATTCACATTATTTTCCACCAACAAACGGTGGAAACACCGTCCTTTGCAGATATTGAAAGAATACGTTATAAATGTATGTATTCATATATATATATTTTTTTACATATGTACATATTTTTAAATTCCTATGCATTATTGTTGTTTTCGATTAATATTAGGCTATTAAATAATATTTACAAGCGCAGTTGTGTATTTAAACAACTCAGTCAGAAGGTAAATTTTTCTCTTATACATATCTAAATACACAAACGGTGAATAATCATATTACTATATATTTTGTTTGTTTCTTTTTTTTTAGTTTTGTTGAGCTTACGATGTTTCTCGTCCTACAAAACCATTAGGTGGCGGAGTAGGTTGCGAGCGATTGTGATGTGTTTGCGTAGGTTGTTGCTTTAACCAGTTTTCTTTCGCTGCAAGCGTTGATGATGCAATTAAGGACATTGGATTGGCAGAAGATTGCTGATGCTGCAGTTGTGATGTTTTGGTTGCTGTATTGCTACTCCGGCTGCTGCTGCTGCTACTTTGGCTACGACTTCGATTATTAGGTGGTTTTTTTTATTGCGATCCTTACTACTGCTTCTGCTTAGAGGGATGCGGTCCGATTTCATACCTTTTGGCAATGGTACATCTTCATCATCATCGCTTTCTTGATCGGAAGAAACTGTGGATGATGAAGATGAATTTTCTTTGAATGTTTTCTTATTGTTGTAGCAGCTCCAGCCCTGGAACGACTTCCGGCCATTGAAGGTTGTGGTAATACTGACGTTGGACCAGCTGTGGCGGAGGGCAGCGGCAGGAACCCATCATTTGATAGTTCGAATTGTTACTTGTTGTACTGATGGCACTAGATGTTGAAGGTTTTGGTTCATTCATCATCACATATGATGAAACATTTTCTGGCTTTTGTATCGTGGGAGTTTGCATTATTTGATAGTTAGGGTTTTCGCTTGTTTGCAGTAGGGACTGCCCACTCCGGCATTACTAGCAGAAGTGGATGCTCCTGTTGTATTAAGTGATTCCTCTAATACTTGATAGTTAGGATTTGAACTCATAGAAAATACGGAAGATGTTGGTGGTTTAGGTTTAGTTGAAAGAGTACTACTACTTTCACTCCCATCAAATCTTTATAACTAGGATTATCGTTTGTGCTAATTACATTTTGGGTGTGTTAACTTGTGTATTAGCGCCATAGCTGCCAGCGCTACCACTGCCGCCACTTTCAATTGTGCCCAAATTTTGTCCGCTCATACTGTTACCACGTCCGCCTCTTGTTAAGTTATTACTACTGCCGCTGTTAGCAGCGGCCCCACTATTTGTGGTAGTACTTTTAGGATTCGAGCTTGTACTTTTATAACTAGCGTTGCTTCCAGAACGTTTATGCGTATTAAACAAAATGCTTCGGAATTTCGCAGTGACATTGTTTCCAAAATCGGCAGCTGCTTTCAGACCATGATACTTGCCGGTTTTAGAAGATGCATTTGACGATGCAGCCGACGCTGTTGATGGATGAAGAGCTGACGATGGCGGCTGTCCAATAACCTCGTCCGGCATTGAACTTGACAAGGATACTATTGTTGGCTGTTTTTGACGTGATTTTGGTCGTGACAATAAATTTTGTCCTGCATTAGGATTCACATTAATATCATCTTCTTCGTCGTCGTGAACATTTGATGTGGTTTTTGCGCTATAATTCGGACTGGGATCGTACACTTCGTAGCCCTGCTCCTTCGATGCTTGCTTCATTTCCATTAGTTCTTTTAGCTCAAAGTCAGGAGGAACATATGCGTCAACGTCATCGGAACGGTTATAACGTGCCTGCTGTTGAGCATAACGAGTGGCTGATAAAGATTTCGATGGTGCGGGTGAGTGTGTGGATGAGGGTAACTACTGATACCTGAACTAGGCTTTCTGAAATCGGTTGAGGTTGATGGAGCCGAGTTTAATATTTGATTGTGCGAGTTTATTATACGCGACATATTATAATTGTTCCTAATATGCTCGTCCGGCGTACTGCTGACGATGAGTGGTGAGCCTGTTAGGCTGTAACATGACATAACAAAATTTTTGCAATAAATGTATGTATAACCTGCTATTTAATATGTAAAAATCACATTGTATCTGTGCTGTAAATTGGAAATTCTTTAATCTCTTAAAATAAGTCGGTAAACAAATATGCAAATAAATTTAATAATGTACATACATGACTCATTTTACAACACAGGTTTTATGTTTTTATTTAACTGTTCAAAATGGTTAACAACTCTAACTATTTGTATGTTTGTGTGTTAATATGTACCTGTATGGTGAATGTGGAGCATCATCGTCTATAATCATAGATGAATCTGCACGTTGCTCAACAGAGGAATTAATATCATTATTCAATTTATAGCCAACACTGTACTCTTCTAACCGCAGAGGAGTTGTTACATCCTCCATATCATTATCACCATTTTCAAAAACATCTCCATGTTCACTTCGTGCTTTAAAATTTCATTTTATTACATTTTAGAACGATTTAATTTCTTTATTTGTTCATTTTTCCAATCTTACCTTTAATTTCCTTTTCTACAACTTGTTGGCCTTCTTCAGAATGATAAAATGACACTTCACGAAAATGAGGCTCGGCATATTCGAGCAAATATCGTATGATATCTATAAATGATGGCCTTGCTGAAGGTCTATGATGCCAACATCTTTGCATTAAGAAATAAAGTTTATCAGGACAATTTTCTGGTCGTTCCATAACACCACCATCGATGACATATCTCAAAACTTGATCGTTTGATAATCCCTATAAGAGTTATAATTAATATAACACATTAGAAATCAAAAATAGTGATATTTTAATGCAGCGAGATTAAGAAAAAAACTCTGCTCAGCTTTGGGCAATAATTATTATTATTTTTTACTTTGCGAAAAAGTGTCTATATAAGGAGTGAGAATTAAGGATGATTGGTTCGGTTCAATTGTTAAAATTTGCATTTTTATCAAATACAGCATAGTTTCCGCAAGTAGTAATAACAAAAGTATGCACATGGAAATACCAATTAAATACCTGATAGGGTTGTGAAGCTAACGTTGCCATTTCCCATAAAACTACGCCATAGCTAAATACATCACTGGCTGTTGAATAAATGCCATCTCTTAAGCTCTCTGGAGGCATCCAACGAACAGGTAGTAAGCCTTTAGTACCTTTTCGATAGTAATCGTTTTCATAAATATCTCTTGTCATTCCGAAATCTCCTATTTTAACTGTTAAATCTTCGGCCACCATACAATTTCTTGCTGCCAAATCGCGATGTACAAACTTTTTGGCTGTCAAATAGGCCATTCCATCGGCAATTTCAATTGCCATTTGATAAATCCGTTTAATACTTGGAGGCTGCACAGAAGATATGGATGGCGGCATACCCAATTCATGTCGTTCATCAGGGCGATGTGCACGCTGCAGGCAGCAAACGCCCAGCAATTGGACAACATGAGTAGTGTTAAATTGTTTCATGACGCACGCTTCGTTCAGAAAGTTTATTCGTTCACGATCCGTGGCATTTTCATTAACGGTTTTAATAGCGCATGGTGTATCTTCTACTCTGCCCTCATAGTCTTTTATAATACCCTCATAAACCATGCCAAATGAGCCTTGTCCCAAAGGGTTTAATTGAATGATTTTTTCTCGGGTTAACTCCCAATTATCTGGTATATACTGCAGACTAACGTAGTGCGGATTTACAGATGGGAATATTTTCAAGTCTGAAGGCGGTATTAACATTCGTTTTCGGACGAAATAGTATGTTAGAGCGCCTATTAGAACAACAATTAAAACAGCTCCAACTGCTATGCCAATAATTACACTAAGCGGCATAGTGACTGGCTAAAATATAACAAGTTTAAAATCAATGATTGGGAGGCATGGTCTAAACGAACCTAAGTAATACTTACTGGAATATCAATGAAAATAATTTTTGAGGATTGCCCTTCGCCTGCTAAAGTGTTTGTACTAATTCTTATTGTGTAATTGCCAGGATTTAGATTTGTTATAACATATCCATATTGTTGATAGCCCAATTCTACATAATCAGACTCGGTTATACATTTTTTCTCTTCGACAGCATCTTGGGCTTGTAATAAATAAAATATTGTATAGGATACCACTGCTCCATTGGGTCGTGTTGGACGTTCCCAAAAAAGCCGAACATTGCTTCTTGATGAATTTGTAGGTTCTATTATGGCCCGTAGTTCTTCTACTTTATCAACATTTTCTGTTAACAAATTCAAAGACAAATAAAATAATATTATTTTAACAACATCTCACTTTATGTGAATAACATATGTATGTATGTATGTATATGATGTTAAGCAGCATACCAAGTTTTAATGTGCGCACATGCGTTTTTACTTCTATACTGCAGGTGTCTGATGTTTCATTCTCATAATCTTTTTCTACAAGCTTGAACACCCAACATATACCACGAAAAATGTTTCAATTTTGTAAAAACATATTCAGTCGTTGAGGCATTCACAGAATCGACAAAAACTTCGTAGTACTCTCCATCAGGATCCAAACGAGTTTCATTAAAGAAGAGAATTTCATCGTGATTTGGATCAACCGATGGTACAGCTGTAGTTGAAGTCGTAGTTATCATATCGTAGGCTAAATTTTTCTTGCCAGATACATCTCGTATGTGCCGCAAAGGAAGCTATCAAAATTCTCACCTTCAGTGGCACGCCGATTTCTATTGCTGTTTGAATCACGCAAGTCAGTTTTTGTAGTTGTCCTATTTCTCTCCTTTCTGTAAACATAAACAAATATAAAATGTAAGAAATTAATATATATTTGTATGTATGTATATGTGAGCACATATGTACATACATACATATATACAATATGCAACGTAAATTGCTTAGAAAGGTTTATTTGCTCAATTTCATCTACAGAAATATATTCTTGCAGATTACTATAACACTTAGTCGTAATACTTAAATAACATTAATTTGAACATATTATAACTAACATTAAAATTTAATAAGGGGTGAAGCTATTACATAAATGTAAGGATCTTGCAATTGGCTCATTATTTGCATAATTAGTTCTATGAAAATCCTCTTCAAACATACGATTATTCCTCAAATCTCTATGAGGGCAATATAAGGTAAAATAGTTTTTAATTCACGACAGTCCACATTATCAGATAAAACATTGAACGCGATCAACAATGAGGAACAAGTTCTACGATCTTTTAATGACTGTAAACCAAGCAACTTTCTTCTAACTTCGTAGGATGGTAGTTCATGAGGCCAAATTAACTTTTGCATTGTTTGTTTTTATACAAAAGTTTTATAAATTCTTACTAAATTACCGTTTTTTTTTTTGTTAGAATTCTAATTCGAATTTATTTAACTTTTACGATCAAATCCGAATCTTCTCATTCGATTGACACATATGCATGTATAAGGGAGTTTCCTCACTCAAATCAATTTGATCTGAGGCTCATATAAAATTAACTGTTCGGAGGAGATGAAAAGAAAAATCAACTCACTTTACATATACAAAATTTTGCAAAGCATCTTCTAATTCAATGCTTTCGTGAATACTCGCATCGATTTCTTCATCATCATATATTAGGACGTTTCCTTTTACAGCTACAATTTTTCGCTAATACTGGCTTGTCCGTGACCGATGGTATAGAATTTCTGGCTTACTGATTTCTTTCAAAGCTGAAAAAGAAACAATATTCCGCTTTAAATAAATTCTGTAACCATTATTAATTAATATGAAAGCTTACGATCTTTGCAGTAGTTACGAGATTCTATTCTTTGTATGCGTTTATCGTATACTGCTCGAATTTTGTACTTTGTTAGTTTGCCATTTGCTGTTGTGGGTGGTAACCAACTTAAAACAATACTATAACTTGAATTGGAATAATATTGCAATTTATTGACACTTTGTGGCTTATCGGACTTTGTTTTAAAACTGTGAATTTCACTTTGAGCATTGCGACGCTCGGTTGAAATTGTCAGTGTTTTCACATAGAATGAATACCTTGTGTACGGTTTCAGGCCTTGAAAAAAATGAGACGTATCTTTACTCGGATCACTTATTTCCCACCTGTTTTCAAAAATCCAAAAAAATGTAGTTCTTAAAACAAGGCAAAAAAGAAAAAAAAATAGATGATGCACGTACTTATCTTCACATGGGCGAAAAGCGTGTTTAGTGGCATTCCCATCAGGATCTTCAATGTGAAGAAACTGGTAACCAATAAATGTTCGTTCGTCTTCGTAATGAATAGGATTGTCGATTTTAACAATGGCTAGAGAGGCCACCGACACCACAGTAACATTAAGTAACACAGTATTACCTTGAATTGTAAAGCATAAATATTTAGCAAAATGTTTGCAATCAGTATTATTTATTAACTCACATGCTCCCTTAGAGCCATTCGAGTCTTCAGATACTTCTTTTGAATCGAATTTTTTTGATTTAACATTGGCAGCATGGAATTTATTTCAGAAGACATAATTTAGGATTGAAATGAAAATAAACACTTCCCTTAACAAAATTTGAACGGTCTGGTTTGGATTCCATATCGTTTCAATGTCAGTATTTTCAACACATAGAAAGCATATCTAATTAAAAACAAAAAAAAATATCTTTTGGTTTTATTCCTATATGAAATTAATTGAGGAAATCATAAAGTGTAACTTTTTTTTTTGCTTTTATTGTTTAGAAAACTAATCTTACTTTTCCTCAATTAGGTTTTTCCTTCAATTCGCTGCAAATTTTAAAAACTTCAAATTAAATATGCTGTATGTTCCCTGCACTTTCAAAGAACTTTCAATTGAGATTATAGCTGACAAGCCGTATGATAAGCTTTCCATCAATTGACCTTTAATTTAAATAAACCAAATATGATGTTGATATTCAATAAATGCAAATAGATCTGGAATACTTACGACCACCCCTTTTAATGTTAATGATTAGCGGCGATTGCACAATATGTGTGCATTTATGAAATTCTCTAGCTCTTGCGACAGTATCAATAATAGTGCCTTCACACTTTTTTATGCATTTGTCACCACATTTTTCGCACGTCATATTTTCTTTCGTATAACCTTCTGGACAAGACGTTGAGCAACTTCCTTCATATGCTACCAACACCTCTTGTCGATTGTTTTCATATTTTGTGCCGATAATACTACATGATTCCGCAGTCAAACAACGGCGATCCAAATACTGTAATTTGTAAACGTTATTTTTGGTATTCGATTCAAATTGCAGACAGAAAGTTACGATTTAAATTTTCTTTAAACTATTGTTAAAAATAGCATAAAAGAATTGAATTTTACTTTATCTACTCGATAACAATTACTTATTATTATAATTGCAATAAAATTATTTTTCACTTTTCCAATGTCTTGTTTGTTTCTGCCAATCGGATTCTGGTTTGTATGTACTTACATATTTTACAAATATATAACTTAAAATTACATATCCAAAATAGCAAAATATTTTAAAACAAAGGTTTACTTTAAGTTTTTAATGTTAATGCATATTTTAATTTAATTTTTAAGGGGTTCGTTATAAATAAAAATTATCGAGTAATGCAATAAAACAATTATTTATTTGGTCGAATTTCAGTTGTGACGACCCAAATGTAAAGTATGCCCATGATTAAAATTTAAATTTTTAGAATTTTAGATTTTACCTTATAATAATTATTAGGACATTTGTCAATACATGTTGTATTATATATCGAAAAATTTCTGCAGCTTATACATTCATTTAAATTATTTGGTGAACAGCCTCCAAGACAAACCTCATTGCAACAGGTGTTTCGTCAACACCAATTGTGTCGACATTCTTTAGGGCAGACTTGAAATTATTTGTAGAAGTAAATTTAAAAGTTTTGTATTCACAAAATATATATGTATGTATATAGCATAGAAAAACTGTAAATTAATATGCATATGTATATGCTTACATTTCTGACAAGATTTGCTGTTCCAACAATATCGGTAGCCGTGACGTTCTTTACAAGAAAATTCATTCTGTTCAGCAGTAGCATCACCCGGGCATGCAGGGCATTCAACGACATCACGATTTCCCTGGAAAGAAAGTTTTTTTATTTTAATTTTTTTTTTATTTGAATTGCATTAAGAAGTGATTTGTATATGTATATACCTCAATACGAATATCCGTGGTATTGGATACAATGTGTGACCAATCAATCGATTTTACAAAACATAACATGACGTTTCTCTCAATTCTTACACCTCCTTTTGATATTGTTGTCAATTTGGTGAGGCCAAGTTCTTCAAGATGGGAGTTGGAGTACACAATCAAAGCATAACCATCAAATAAGACTCTGCCACGGATGACACTCAAATTAGGAAAAATTCGTCCTATTGATCGCAAATGAACTTGATAAATAATTGGAAATCTGTGATTTCTGTTAACAAAGGAAATGTTCCATTGTAGTCTTCCACCGCATTTCCGTTCAAAAGTGTAATAAGCAAGAAACCTTCTATTACCGTACAGTTTTCCACTTGTTGAAATTGTTCCGCAGTGTTTCGAATGTCAATAGATTTACAAACTGAAAAAATTTACATGTAAATGAATATTTTTAACGACAACAAAACAATTTCTGGCATTTAAAAATAAGCACACAATACAAAATAAAGTTCTATTAAGCTCTCTTACTTTAGCTTTATTAAAGCTAATTTCGGCACAGTCATAAATTTGCCCAAAATTGTTTAACATAAAAAAACATTTTTAAATGCCAAAATGCTATACGGCAAAAACAGCTGATCTTCAAAAGAAAACAAACGATTATATCTATGTACATTTTATGTAAAAAAAGGGTTGATGTAATTTGAATTTAGCTCATTCCTTAATAACCAAGTTACAAAATAAAGTTATTTACTTATTTCAATAACAAAATTTCTAATTAAACATACGTATTTAAATACTTGCAAAAGTGGTCTATACGGAGGTCATAAGAAATTTCCGTTTGGATAATAATATTTATTTCTACATGGTAAAAAGAAAAATCCTATTACGTTGATTTATTTGATTATCAAGAGCAACATTTAAAATTAATAAATAACAATAAATAAGTTGTAGGAAAAGTCTCCACTTCGAGTTTATAGCATAACTGTAATTATAACTAAACATAAAAATTTCCTTGCGAGCACCATACCGGCAAGCGGAAATTTACATAAAACGTAAAATTCCGTAAGATTTTTAAACACAGTTTTTCTGAAAGCTGGATTTTCCTGAAGACCTCCATACCGAGCCATATTGTAAATTATGCTTAGTTTGGTTGGAAAATATTGATAGACTGACGCAGCTTTTTCCAAACTGTGCAAATAAATAATGCACACTTAGGCGAAGGCATTAAAGCAGCTGACTTCTATTTTTTGGAATTTAGAGAAGCCAAAATATGTCTTGATTAAAATAAGAATTTAGTTCTATACAAATATTTGCTTTTATTGAGATGTATAGTAAAACAATATGCAATTCAAATTACATACCCATCTTTGTATATTATTCAAGGATGGATTCTGCACCGGGTTTCCGAAAACCACATTGTTCAAAGAATTTAATTTTCGTTTTCAAATAAAATTAAAAAATTTTATATATGTATATAAAATTGTAATTCGTTTCGTTTGTTTTGACTTAAAATACGCCTATGCTTCTACCTCATACATATGTAAATCTGTTTTGATTTTAATATATGTTTGGGCAATTTTAATGAAAGCGATTAATACACTTACCATGCTCTGGACGTGCTAAACGCACTTTTTCACTTGGCGCTGACTTATTGATTTTGGAGTCGTGATATGGCAACATCTCTGGACGTTCTTTCTAATGCGGCTATTGATGATTGTAGGGTAGTTTCAAATGACAATGACTGTGAAAATGGCAGAAATATTGACAGGAACAATAAACTTAATAAGCAAATTTTAGTAAATGACACATTTGGTGTATGAAGTGATGATATTTGTTTGTTGCAGTGAGAATATTGTTGATCTTTACAATTTCTCAGCCTCTGCTTGACATGAATAGAAGAGTTTTGGTGGTTTTCTTGATGGTGTCTGTTTTCCTGCAATTCAAATGGCTTAAGAACTCCAGACGACAGTAATGAATGTGTACTAGTAACAAATACCATAAGCATTTTAAATATCATAAACGTTTTACAAAATTGCAAAGCAATTTTGTTTCGTTGAAAGTTTTTAGTGTTTGGTATATGATTTGACGGTGAATTATTATCTCTTCTATGTGAAGAATATGTTAGTAGTTTTGTTTTTGGATGAACAGTTGCAGGTATTGTTGTAACTATGTAATTCGTTGAGGCGCAGGATCTTCCAATGTTATTTGTATCCGTTTGAGCTAAATTAAGCTCTTGTAAATTTCTTAAAAAGTAATAGGAATTTTGCATATAAATCTCTTGATTGTTGCTATTATTATTATGGAACTGGTGGCTCGCTGAAAAATTTTGTGCAGACTTATCATTGGGTACGTTTTCATGGTGGCTTGGAAGTCTACAACTATTGTGGCAGTTTTATTACATGAGCAATTGTTGTTGTCTATTTTAAATGGTGATGTGCAGCAGTCATCTGACTGACTGAGTTGAATATTTTCATTATAAATGCAAAGTTCTGGTTTACTTTTGTAACTGTTGTTTTTCACACTCTCCAGCGTTAGTTTGTCAGAAACAAAACAAAACCTTCGAAACGAACATCTTTTCACAGAATTCGATTTCGTCGATTTTATTGAATTTTTAACTCTTTAGAGTTAGTCCAAATAGTTTGTTGATGCGATGTACCGGAGCTCGTGACATCAGTATCGTTGCTATCGTTTATAATGACATCTGCAGTTTGAACTCTTTTCAGCAAATATAATTTACGCTTTTTTCCATTAGGTCATTAGCTTCCGGTTTGCTCAAGTTATGCCTGGTGGTAGTCATTTCTTAAACATATTTTTACATCGAAAACGTTAATAATATCTGAAGACAAAATCATATGTACTAATTATAAAAAAAAAAATAATTTTCGTTATAAACATACACTACATATGTAAGTTTATACGTTCCATAAGAGCTATGCTCATGGAACATACAGCAAATGTATGTAAGAGTGTAATAATTATATATACTTCAATTTCATTCGGAAACGATATATAGTGCTGCATACATTTGTTCAGAAAAACGGAAACATTTTGGAAACTTCATTTCCATATGAATATTCTATAAACATGATTTTATTTCGAAATAAAATTATGTCAAATCATTACAGACAGTAACAAAACAGCTGCACTTACGAGATTTTTACTACCAGTTTTTTCTCAATGTATTCTTTTTCATTGTGTTTTAATAAGATTTAGTATTTCCCGACAATTAAATTTCTACTACACATTAGCCATGTTTCGTACATACGTGATGAGAATGAATTAGAAACAGAAAAGAGTTCAAATATGTTCAGAAGCAATAGTGCCACTTTGGCCTGATGAAAGTGCTTTGCTGACTTTGTAAAATTTTAAAGTGCGCAGTATTTCAAGGAAGAAGCAAGAATTTCAATTACAAATTACATACATACAGCGAGGACAGAACAGAATAAGCTTTAGTAAGTAACTTTAAAATAGAACATGTTGATTGCTGATGGGCAGTATATCGGACGCATAAGTAATATAGGCACCTAAAACTCCACAGTGGAACTTTCAATGTCACCTAATGTACATATAAATGTAAATTATAAGTTTAATAATGTATACAAAAAATTTCATACACTCAACAGCAACTATCATTTTAACAATATATTAATAAAAGAATTTTAAACATCTCCATAGGCGTAGATAACAGGGAGCTGAGGTGGGCAAAACTAAGGTTAAAATGAATATTGAATAGAAAATTTTAAATTTTTGTTATTGGCTTATATACGTAAGCGCATACATACTTACAGCGAGGACATAAGACCTGTGAGCGAATTTAAGTAGTTTAACGCCCTGTCTTGCCTAGCAAATTATTTGTTACAACAATGAACAAAACGTCAGCAGAACTGCTGACAAGAATTTGTTAATGGCTTTGGTATGAAGAGAACAATATTGCCTTAAAACCATAACATTCCAATTGTGGTTTGACGTAAATGAAGCGTAAATGACATTTGATGTTTGATATCGTTGCTCAAGCAATTGTTTTAACAACGGTGTCATAACAAAAATAACAACTACTGTCCAGACGTGCCAAATTTTTGTACTAACAATTATTTGTTAGCTGTTATAACAAATAATTTGCTAGTCAAGACAGGTCGTAAGGTAGAAGTAGTTGTGACAATTTATTATAATAAAAAAAAACAAATAATTTTAGGTATCGCAACGCGGTTATGATAATACAAGAAAGTTTTTAAAGGGATTGTGCATTTGTTCAACTGTGTCAGCAATAATCTAGTAATTTTAAAAAGGGTTAATTCATTCCCTTGGACGTAAAATGTAACAAATATCTATAAAAAATAATTTTTTCCAAATATCAGTAAATACGCATCAATTTCTGGTGTCGATGACGATGACGACAATTTAAATAAGGGGGAATATAATAAGTGGACATAAATTGAAATTACATGCAGTAGTACATATGCACATATGTATGTGCTATACAGCTGAGATATATATGTTATCAACCCACAAAACATAAGTGCATAGACGTACTTGTTATGAAGGGTATTTAAGATTCGGTCTAAATGGGTACCACTATCATGTGCGTGAGTGTGTTTTGCTAAAGGAAATTGTTGCTAACAAGCTGACATTTCATAATGTATGTAAATATTTTTGTTGCACACGCGCCCATAAAGAAAAATGTTATGCTTCTGCAGTGCGAAAAGATGATTTCTTTCCAAAACTGAACAGAAAACAGTTGTTACACGTGCTATGTAAAACAAAAAAATTTTTTGCTTTTGGTTGGAGGCCCCAAAAAGCAATTGTCTAGCAACGCTTATAAACATTTCACAATGGTCATGAGGTTGGTATGTGAATAAGAAACTGGTGGCGATTAGATGGATGAATGCTTGCTTATCTGTGTACGAGTAATTGATTGTATGTAGTTATGCAATTGTTTGTTTACAGTTAAAATCTATTAACGAACTAATAGTAATTGAAAATACATACATATTTGTGTATATACATATGCATCTACATACAAATGCATACGTACATGTGTACATATGTATGTGTGTATGTAAAATATGAATGGAATGAACTTGTTTAAAATACATGTGTATTCATTCATTCAACAACACTTCTACAGAATTATGAATGAACTTTTAAAAAAATTTTTAAATTAAAGTTTACCTTCTTAAGAGTTGATTAATTTGATAATTTCAAGAAACATGCACACATGTATGTATGTGCATGCATGTATGTATGTGTTTTTATATACATAAATTTTACAGAAATAAAACTAAACATATGCATGTATGTATGTACATATTTACTTTTACGTTTTATGATCACTTATCACAACAGAAGTATAATTACTCAATAAGTTGGACACAATATGAACAAAGACAGCATTTAGATAGGAATATTAATTAGGCTAAGTTATTAAGCTAATACTCGTCCTCAGCAAAACCTACGTATCGAAAAATAAAGTCAATAGAATACAAAAATTTGTTATGTAAACATGCATATAGAAAAACAAAGGAAGCTTGATAAATGTAATTTTTAAAAGGGTGGCCATTTATTCATCTCTGAAGAACAGAATATATATATATATATATATATATATATATATATATATATATATATATATATATATATCAATATTATTATTCATAATAGGATTATTTTCATTAATCACTTGCAAATAACTATCCCTATCGTTGGTTTGATGCCACTTGTAAACGGCAATGGATTACATATGACAGATTCAATGTGAATCTGCCTTAATAGTGAAACAAGCTTAACGAAAGTCTAGGATTTCTAGATTATAAATATTGAATTGCACATCACACTAAAATTGTCTAGTCTTTCAGAACGGCATGTAGACATGTTGAAAGACTAGGCAAAAAGTAAAAGGTCTTTTGACCTAATAATATATTTCAAATAAAATTGCTTAATAATGAATAAATCATTTTTGAACTAAGAATCAATCAGATAAGACTTTTGATTCGCATTGTATTACAAGTTTGATTTGCATCTAAAATTAAATGTATAGATTTATACGAAGCATGTAACATAAAAACCTATTGATGCAACACTTTGCAACTGCAACTCTTTGTCATTTTGTGCACTTTGGCAAATATCTATCACCAGCGACAAAGTTGCATCTGCACGGCCTTACACTGTTTATAGTGTGCTTTCTATCTTATCTATATGCTGACATTTCATGAGTGGTTCCTTAATCAGCAGTAGTCTTTACGTATTGCAATGTCTTGACATTTAGCTAACTAACATCATCAGGAAATTTTATTAAAATACTCTATCATATTGATAAAAAGCAAAAAAGGTAAATCAAGAGAGAAATATTTCATGGCTCTCTTTTCTAGATATTCTTGTAAAACCTATTGGATATTTTCCATAAAGATAAATATGCATATACGTATTTGTAAACGCTTATCTGCTACATTTCTGCAAAGAATTTGTGCAAATGTCAGTCGGCAAAAATGTTGCAGTCTCTGATGCCTTTTTCTCTAAGGTCGTTACCGTCAGACGACTAGTCTCCTAACAAAATGTAATTTTCCTACATGCCAATCGGAATTTATGTCAACTACTCAATATATCTCTAGTCCAAAACTCTTCACAGAAATTGTCTAACCATCTGATTTTGCTTTTGTTTGTGGCGTGAACCAATTTTGTTGCCGTGGTACAAATTCATACCCATATATATATATATATATACACACACACACACACACATTCATACAACCAATAAATAGCCATCAAACCATTTTATGTTTAAAGCATAATCGAACGTGTTTGCCTATATAATTAGGTATTACTTTATTTTCAAACAACTAAATAAAGATCGAAACAAACGAAAAACATACACAATTTGATTTTACTGGGGATTTATTTATACTTTTAATTTTCTTCTTTTCGATTTGTTAAAAATAGCATGCCACAAATTTTAAAACAAAATAAAATAAATATATTTTAAAATATTTGCACAAAACTTCTAAATTTAGCTCAACTAACAAAAGAATACACTTAAAATAATTACCCGTTCGCTCACCACCAGTCTTGTTAATTAAGTAGAACTGATTGTCTGTCGACAAGTTTGGTAGTAAAATTGTCCAATAATATAACGAAACACTTCAAAAATAAAAGTTGTAACAATTTTGTTTATTTTAATTCTTCCCAATTTTTAATTTTATAATTATTTGGAATTGAAGAATTGTTTGTGTTAAATTATGGCGATTGATACTTTCTTAAAGAGACAAGAAAAGTAAGTTCGAAGACTTACTAGCTTGGGTACAAACTGGCTGTTTCATATCTGCTATGATACTCATCAGCATTTTGCTTCGAACTCCGGCTTCATCTAAACATGCACTGTTTTGCATTGCTGCTTAAACAACTGAACTACCAGAGCTTTGATTTACTTTCTGTCTATATTTAATTTGTAGTAATCACTTCCAATTTTATCACTTTGTTGTACTTGTTGCTTGGATGATTTTATTTCATCTCAGAGCGACAATTTCAATTGTTTTTTAATTTTTTGTGTTTGTTGTTATTTTATCAAACAAAAAAATCCTTCTTAATTGAAGAAAAACTCAGAACTTAAGTTCGATTAAAAATTTCAAATAATTAACAATTTTGCTTTGCCTTATAGTTTAATATGAGTACTTTCCATGATGAGCAACCAACCCTTTACTATTCGCATACAACAGTGAAGGAAAAATCAGTACTTTAATATGTTTTCAGTACTTTGTTATAATAAAAGTACTACAGTACTTCAGCGCTCATTTTAGCAGTTTTTGCTTTTTTTAATTGAGCTTTCATACCAACTGTGAGAATGTATACATTTTATTATTATTGCAACTTGCTTATAGCTATCAGTAGGATTTCGCCAGTCACATATCTCAATAAGATTTAATGACTTCAAGATCTAAAGTATTATGCAGTTACAGTCATGTTTCAATTGTCAAATTATGAAAAGTGAAATATACAGCCGACAAAATTCTACTCATAGTTATTAGTAAGTTGTAATAATGGGCCTAAGTTATACTATGAATATTAATTTCAAATATTTGGAAAACAAATAAATCTTACAACTAAAACTGATATGTAACGCCAATGTATATTTCAGATTTAATTGAAAAGCAACATATTTTCACACCACAGGTAAATGGGTATAAGTATTTCCCATTATTATGACAATCTGGCAGGGCCGGTAAATGAGAAAACAAATTTCGCACAAAAGAACTTTTCATATGTTCGAACACTGTTTCTACAATCAGTAATCAAGATCAGATTATCTTTTATTTGTTCGCGACAAATCCATTTACAATAGTTGTATGTATTTCCGTAATCCAATTTAAATCATGTTCTTTTATTTTATTATTTGCTTTATTTTAGTAAATGAATTGAATTGAAGGAGCGCTATGAGCCTAGACAGGCTTAGTTGTATGCCGTATAACATGGAAAGAATTTGATATGACAAACCCGGTTTTAATGAATGCTTTAACTTTAATAATTGTTTTTGAATAACATGAAATCTCTATTGGTGACAAGACAATATTAAATTAAATATTGGTTAAATAAAGGTAAATAGTAAAATATTGGTTAAATTTCTATGCAATATTTGTCAAATAACAACTTATTAAACGTTGTATAAGTTTTTTGAATAAGCCCCTAAACGTTTAACTCACTTTAAAGTTTAACTAACTTGAAATATAATAATGTACAGTCGGAAATTGACTACGTTGTAGGGCATCGCCATAATTGCGAAAAACTTAGTTTAAAATGCATGGACAGCTGAACTAAATTGCCAACAGGGTAAGATACACACATACATATGTATATACATATGCGTATCTACAAGATTGAATTCTTAGATAGTTGGTAAAGTTTATCTCTCTTGATTTGAGATTTGTTAAAGCTAAAGAAAATAATGGAAAATTAAGCTAAGACATTATGTAACAGCAACATGCCAAACCAACCAACACTAACAAACAATAACAACAGAGATCAGCTGCTTGCTGGCTCAGTTTATTGTCGATCATCATATCGTGTAAGTTTTCTTTTTAAATATATACATACATCTGTACATATATAGGTATGTATATATGCATATAGGGTTAAACATTTATTTAAATGAAAAAAGAAAGTGAAATGAATTAACAAAAAATATGCCAAGGTTAATGGAAAGCAAAACAACTATAGGTACAAACATAAACACAATTATGTATGAGCTTAAGTACATACAAATAGGTAAGTATGCACAATTAAATGCCATGAGGAAAGCCTGGGGTTGAATAACTCCCTTAAGAATTTATCAAAAGCTTTCAGCAAGGGATAATCGTCCAGACAAGTACGATAGGTCCAAATGTGTAAAGAGAAATAGCCACATCATATTACTCATACTGGCTGACTGTCCCTGGAAAGCAAACTCCCATTGTCATTAGTGGTATTTATGTATGTATATAACCCTTACGAAGAGCTAAGGCTATATAGCCCCATTATGCAGTGCAATAATCCAATGAGGCGTAAACTCAGGTTGGTAGTCAGAGAAGCAATCCGAATGAAAAAATATGGCGTCGGCTGGAGAGCACATATTTTCGGCGGCGGCGGCGACTTTATCGGATCTGCCACGTTAGCACATATGTAGACTCTCAAACATTAAAAGGAGAAATTAATATTTTTTACTAGTGTAAAAAGTAAAACAAGCCATCTAAATCCTCCTTAGGGTTTACTCTGAAATAAACCTTGGACAGCGTTAGATAAACGCAAGCCTGCTCTCCTCTTCTCCAGGAGAAACTGGTTAGAATAGTACTATTAACCGTTTTCGGTAATGGATTGTTTTATGCATCCACAGTCCTCATGGCACATTGTATTTATTCAATTATCCTAATAGGCCAACCAATTTTTGCTTAGTTAGCCAATCCCCAGCAGTACATTGCTTCTGCAAGAGCAAATGATTCCATAAGAGCATCAAACTGCACTAAAGTAAGCTTGAACTTCGTGTTTTCCACTTTCAAGAACATAGAAATGAACGTAATGATTGTAGCGTGCATACAGGCGATAAATAAGAGTTTTTTGAAATATTTATAAACATATTTTAAGTTTTAAA
This sequence comes from Eumeta japonica, assembly GCA_005406025.1. Classification (NCBI taxonomy): domain Eukaryota; kingdom Metazoa; phylum Arthropoda; class Insecta; order Lepidoptera; family Psychidae; genus Eumeta; species Eumeta japonica. The sequence goes on from BGZK01002653.1 coordinate 33,513, forward strand.
TTACATTAGTGCTTCTGAAAAGCACTATCGCATGGCAGAGACATAAAAGATGTCATATTTGTTGGCATGTGTAAATGCATTAAATACAGCATTATGCTGAGCGAGCATAATCTAATGCTTCTGGTGGCGCATTTCCAATTAAAATTATGCTTTATAAATAAGCAGTCGAAGCGATTCCAGTATGGAGCCTCCTTTACAAAATTGCAATTGCTTTCAAGCAGTATTATTTGCTGGGTCGTTGGGGCAGATCACAATCGTTAGATTTTGCCATTTTCACTTCCTCCAAGTAGCGTCAGCAATATAGCAATCAATACACACATTGATATCACGTTTCAATAAAGAACTTTTACTGACAGCAAATCTGTTACTGGAAAACTGAACGTGAGTGTGGCTTGTCATGTCACGCACTCTCGCTATCAAAGTATTTTTTCTCACACACGTTTACGAAAAATATTATTTTTCGGACTCACATACAAGATTATTTAAATCGCTCATTTTAAGCACAAAATATTTTTAATCACGCAATTTAACACACGACCAATACAAAAACGATCTATCAATCACATTTCTATTGAAATATGAATGTATGTATGTGTGTTAAAATGTTGATAATAAAGCGATAAACGATATTGGTGACAGATCAAACCTATTTGGCAAAGAATGTTTGACAATTATAACTTCACTTTAATTTAGCCTGGATAGTCTTCTAAACCTTTTTTGTGTCATGCACCATAGTTGCTAAGCGGCATTATTTGTACGTACTCCTTAAATGATTTTAAAGAAATACATACCTATTAACAATTGAAATCTGTAGCAAAATTTTATTTAGTTTGATAGTTTAAAAAAAAAAATATGTATTTCAGTTTCAATTTCCGCAATGCTTGTAAAAACTAAATTTCGCAGAATTTTCACCGGATTTGTTATCAGGATTTCAACAATTGTTTCAGTGACGCAATATTTTAATACACATTTTCGAACGTTCACATAAATTTCCTTCCCATAACAAACAATGTTTATCAAACATATGCAACTTTAGAACCATGGTTTTTCAATTTTTCTTTTTAGAATATTGCGCAGATTACTACTCTCCTATTTAGGTATACCTACTACATATCTGTAAATTTTGTTTATTTACGAACAAATTGGCTCTCTCCATTTCATAAAAGAAGCACGAATGAACCTTATGAACAATATATGTATGTAGGTATGTGTGAAAGTGTGTAGGTATGCTCGTATATTTGTAAGTAAATCCTAATCGTTAGTCGTTTTAGAGAACGATACAAGTGGTTAATATTGTGTGCTTTAGTTGTTACATAGTGGGGTAGTATTTACTATTTGAAGCTTCATGTGGAATCTTTTAGCAGGGATCTTATAATCTTTAAGACGAAGCGAATAGAAAGAAAACTCGTAAAACTGCCGAAAATGCTTATTTCTTTGTGTAGATATGTACATACTTACATACATATGAATGTAAATTTCATTTATATTTCTGTTTGTAGCCATTTTTAACTCATTTACAGAAATATCTCAAAATTATTACAATATTATGTAGGCACATACTATACACATACATACATACATAAGTACATAAAAATTTGTCTCATACGCAAACCTATTCTTACCAAAACATTTAGGTAAATTTAAAAATCATCCAAGTATCTAAGTGGAAACTCTAATGTTAAATTTCTCGATGAGCTACATATGCATATTGCTATAGGCATCTACTGTGTACATACATATTTATAATGTATCTCCATACAATTTGTCCAACAGTTATTGTGTTATAACTTAGAGAGGTATATACATACATAAATATGTATATAGATAGGTATGCATTTAGCTGAAATAACTAACAAAATATTTTTCTGAATTTATTGTCTGGGTTCATCATTAACACCATTTTTATTACATTGAAAAAAGTAGATATGAGCGACGCATTTCTAAGACTCGATTTATTAGCAACATTTTCATTTTGTTCTGTTCTATTTTTATACCTACATACATACTTTACTGTTTTCAAAACACTTTGTATCGAATCAAAACAAACAACGAAGTACACGACTGTTAAGAAGAACATACCGGTGTCGACTGTTTGCAAACATCAGCTATGATGTGATGTGGAGGAACAACAATAAAAGAAATAATAATAATAATACGAGAACAACCCTCAAGATGACGTTGACCCCGAAAAATCCAAAGCGTAATAGCCAAAATAATACACTTATACCCACATACATTATACACACACACATAATCTAAAAAACAGAGCAGACTTCAACAACTAACGTTAAAACGTGGACGGCGACAAAAACTTTGAGAAAATAAGAGGTTGAAAGATTAGGAAAACAAATATTATATTGTGTACCTATTTATTTGAGTGGAGTATATTAAAAGTATTCCAAACAATACAGTTACCGAAAACAGCGCAAGCGTGATACAAAATACATATATTTACATAGATATGTATAAGTATGTACCTATTTGATACCATTAAAATGCTCAGGGATTTCGCTTTACTCTTCAAAATGGGAACACAGATCCTGAAGAATAATTTTCAATTTCATTCAAAGACGAAAATGTGGAGAAATGTATTAAGATGAATCCAAGTTGCCAGATGTTTGAGAATACACGAGATCAAATTGGAAATGTATCTGTGTTAATCGTAATAACAAACTTTTCACATGTAATATGAGAAATGCAAGAAAAACAATGTATGTAAAATTAAACAATACCATTCTTTTCTTGCGCAAATGTATTTGCATCATTAACCATATTTTCCAATAATTATTGGAAAGCTTTGCTTCGAAAATTTCTGGTAAAAAAAAAGTGCTGGTAAAAAAAAGTGAAATTTACATTGTGAAAACTGTATTTCACTACACTTTATTACAGGACGATAATTCTCGCTGTTTTTGGCACTGATTTAAGTGACGCTGGAAATATTTCAAATAAGAAAAAGTAATTAGCAGTTAATTCAAAAATGATTTATTAGCCATTAAGCAATTTTATCTGAGCTAATATTAGTAATTAGTAGTACTATAATGGTAAGGCCGACAATGCCCACCACGTGTCAGTGATGCATATTTACTTTATTTCGTCCCAAAATGACGATTAAAAAGGGAAATATACATTTAATAGTACCAAAACGTTTTTAGAGAAAATTGTATCATAATCATATGTATGTACATACATGTGTACTACATACATATGTATTTCAAAGTCATAAAAAAACATGCATAGAGAAACCTACTAAATGTTTTTTTCTTATTTCTGTTTTAGTGGTTATTCTTTCCAGAACGTGATCAACTTGTTTTTAATTACGTGGGCGTAAATTGAAAGCAAACAGTTGTGAATGAACTCATGAAAATAATATTATATAAGAAAACTGCGAACAAAAGGAAAATCTATACTTAAGAGACGCATGCTACAAATTGAAAAATTACAAGTTTATATGAAATCTTCACACATTGAATATTTGTTTTCTTACTGTTCTGCATATTTTCGAATTCGCAATATGAAGAGTGGAATGAATATTGCATAGAAGGGTTTAATATTGATAGGAAACATGGAGATTAGATGAAGTATCCTCTGACTTCCATAAAGCTAACAAATGAGCAAGTAACACAGTTCTAAAAATCATGTTAAACAAATTATTAGCAATTATGGGTATAAAGCAAAAAATTTATAGATGAAAAACTTGGAAGAAAAGTGCTTCATCAATTATTTCATATGTAGGTTCCTACTTTTACGGGCATCTATAAACGATTGATATGGTAACACTTAAGCTGAGTTTATTGCTCTGCGGAGAATTCTCTGGATGTGAAACAAATAAATAAATAACAAAAACAACTTGAAAAACACGAGAAAATTAAGGGCGGAAACTACAAAACCAAAATACAAACAAGAAAAATTACATATACCTATATAGGTATGTGTGTATATGCATGTAATTTATAGTCTTTTTACTCAATGGATTGTACCTACACCTATAGGACAGATGGGTAAGTAGTATTTCTAAAATGGATTGATGAATTGCGGTAATAATACTCATACAGAGTACGTAAAACATGAGTAAAAATAGTAGACACAAAATAACACACACCGTACCTCACTTCAACATTTTATTACGCTTTACGGTACGAACGAATGAGTTGGCACACATACATACATAAATATTTATATGCCATGATGTATCTATACAAATCCCTACAAACATTTTCTATCAAAATTAATACAAAAGTGAACCTACATACATATGTACGTACATATTCTAGCTATTACTGAAGGATTATCGTGCGGGTATGAAACAATATGGATAATATGGCTCAAAAAATTTTGATTTAACAAAATATGCCAAAACTCAAGAAGCCACTTTTTCAATTGGCCTAATCAAATTTTAGTTTTCATATGTTTGCAGGAATGTTAATAGACAAAATTCACTACAAATATGTGGGTAGGTAGGTATATATTTATGTAAGTCTATGAATGAACTAATTTTGTTGTTGCATGTTTGTAGGTATGTAGGTACATGTGGTAGACAGATACATACACAAGGCAGATGCAGATACGATAGTTTGCAGATATGCATGTACTTAGGTAGGTACCTACAAAAATGAGTTTATCTTTATTGGTAGTAGTAAAACAAACACATACCTATGTAATTATGCACCTAATAATAATACATACATACATACATATTCATTTATGTATATTCATAACTATACAAAAACAAATATCAGACATGGTAGAAAATAAAACTCATCATCAAATGCACATTCTTTTAAACTAAGTGCCATTCACTGTTGTAGAGAGGAGAAGAGAGAGAGAGAGAGCTTTTAATATATGAATGAATTATAGGTACATAGGTACCTACTTAAATGACAGAAGAAAAAAATAATAAAATACCTATTTGGAATACGATGCCTGCTGCTTAAAGTGAGAAAACACAAAATAGATACAATGTTGACCACATTTAAAACAAGGCTTAAAATTTTTACAAGATAGGTAGGTATGCATGTAGGTACCTACATACATACATATGTATGTACCTACATATGTAGAAAAATATTTATAACACCACAAACAAACTAATAAAAACACATGCGGGCAAACATAAAACCAGTCATTAAACCAGAGGACAGACATTTGAATGGAATGTGAAAACTTACAGACAGCCAGATGAACAAATTTCGATACATACTTACGTGCATATGTATGTATGTTAGTATGCACCTACTAATACCTGCATCAACAACAATAACAAGCAGAGAAAAGAACTGCTGCTCTTTGCTAAATGAACACATTGACGTCGCTGCTGTCGTCGCAGCCGCGAACGATGCTGCTTTGTTGCTTTTTAACTTGGCTGAAACCATATTCTCATGTTTGAAACATTCAAGCGTACAGACACACACACACAACACACACACACACACTGAAAATCACGCACGCTCCCCGAGAGTTCCGTCACGAATACGGTAACCAAAGAAAATACCAAAAGTGAAAAAACAAATGACGATGTAAAGAGGAATACTTAAAAACTGTACAAGAAAAACAAACAATAGTGTATAGTGAGTAAACGGCAAAATTAGAAAAGCATTTGGAATCACTAAAATAAGGCGGATAATTGTAAAATGGTTAACATAGCAAAGAAAAATTATAACCAAAACACAGAGCCGCTCAGTAAGAAAAACAAAAATATGTACATACATACAAATGTATGTATGTATGTATATGTACATAAGTAGGGTACATACCTAAATGCATGTATTTTTGAATTCACTTGCCAAAACTGTCGTAAATTTTATGATTTTTAATTGTCAGTTCAACACTTACTTATATTTAGGTATGTACATACGTACATATGTAGATTTTTTGCTCAAGTTTTTGTTTTTCTGTAATATGGAAGGGTAATGATTTAAATTGTATTAATTTCCAAGGGCGGGCTGCATTCAATAATATTACTTTATTAGGCGTGAGGGCAAGGTTTACTGACTAGCTGAATGTAAAATGTTATTTGTTGTTGTTGTGTATATGAGTAAGTAGGTATGTATATATGTACATACATATGTCAGTATGTATATGCAGTTTGACAGGTAGCTAGTCCGGAAACTAAAGGCATACGCACGTATTGTATGTGTATGTGGATTTGTTTCTTGTATTCTTTGCTTTTTAAAGCTGTGTAGGTAAGTTTTGGTTTTGTACCGCTAATGCATAGCTATGCCAAGTATAAATAAATTGATCCAAGTTCGAAGCAGTTTCGCATGTGTATATAAAACGTACAACGTGTATATAGAAAATAAATAGTATATATAGTAGTACTTGCTGTTGTACAGCCCTGCCAGAACAACATCCTGTGAAAATATCAGCCCTCTAGTTCTTATATATTTAATATGGGGCCCACTCTAGTTTTATCGTTATTATTGTATTTAGTATTTATTGTTGTAGCAGTACGGTACAACAATGTCTTGTACAAATTCAGTTCTTTAGTTGTTATGGTAAAAATTTACAGCTAATTTTTTGTTAAATGGGCATCTCTTGTATGAGTGCACCTCGTAGTTTATGTTGTTGTTGCTTTGAGTATCATGCTGTAACAACAACATCATCTGCAAATTTCAGCTCTCTAGCACTTATAGTTCAAAAGTTACAGCTCATTTTTAATCTGGGTTACCTGTTGTATGGGGGCAGCCCCTAGTTTTTGTTGTTTTTAGTATTTGTTGTTGGAGCGGCTTGATACAACAAAATCCTGTACAACTTTTAAATTTCTAGCTCTTATAGTTACAGCTAATTTTTCCTAAAAATTGGCATCCTGTGAAAATTTCAGCTCTCTAGCTCTTACAGTTTCGGAGAATGGAGTCTGTAACAGGCGGGCTGTGTAGTCTTAGCAATAGGGTTCTGTTTAACTTTTCAGTACGGAACCTAAAATGTCTCCTTCACTCAGCTCATTTTCCAAAGAGCTGGCAATCCAGAGTATATCCTTATTCTCAAAATAATATCACCTCAACTCATTAGGTTGTTAAGTTGTGCTGCGTGTCTTGTCAATATTTGGTTTTATTTATTAGTGGGCCATGTGGCCCGGTGAAGAATATGATTAAAAACGATGACACCATTACCATGCACCGATCACATTGAAATGTATGTATGTATTTGTGACTACCAAGATGCACATAGCCAAGATAGCAACTTTCAATTCTCAAAACTTCGACAAACATTATACTTTCATACATGCCTACTTATTGTTGTAGCGTTTACTTTAAGAATGAAATAGTCTGGCTGCACTTATTTATAGCTGTCCCGATTCTTTTTTACGTTTCTTTCAATGAAACGGTGAAAACAAAACAAATGGCAAATATTATTATCTTTTCCCATTTATTTTGTTTTATAGGTAGGTATTTTATTATTTTTGTATTACTGTATACTGCATACGTGCGTAATCAATGACGCATTTTTTACACACTAATTCCATATTTATACATATTCACATATACACACATATGTATAAAAACATTCAAACACACACACATATATATATATATATATATATATATATATATTATCTAACTTAATGTTAAAATTTTTATTACTTCATATGCACCCACACATGCATGCGTATGTAAATATGCATGTATTATATACGAGCAATATGGTTATGCACATATGTATGTACCTATACACATACATATATACACACATATGGCTCTACATGTGATAGATAGGTACTTATCGTAAAATAAATAAATAAATAAATATTTACCTACATGTGTAATACATACATATGTACGTATGTACATATATAGAAACATGTGTAAAACTTATAAAAACAATCTAAATGATAACTAAGCACAAAAATAAGATTCTATTGAGTCATAATAAACTTATTTTATACAGGCACAGATACATGCATATATGTATGAATATGTATACATATATGATGTTTGTATGTATATGAATACATGTATGTACACAAGTATGTACCTAAATATACGTAGTATTTGTTGTTGTATTATTGTTTTAATCTTTGTATAACAAATCCATATCTATGTACCTATAAATGCATGTATGTATGTACATACAATCAAATAATGCATACATACACATGTATGTGTGCATACATGCATATGTATCTATTTTACATAATTTGTCAAGCTTGTTATTCCAGTTCTACATACCTACAATCATATATTTGATGTACATTCATATGTATACGCACATACATATACATACAAATAGGTATATATATGTATTATGACATATCCAAATATTTCCGCACGTGGTGGACAATGTTATTTCAGTAGCGAAAAATATTATTTTTGAATAGTAGATACCGAATTCATTTTCTAATTCGATATTGAAAAGCCTCATATTATACTACTCAGTTTGTATCGAATGCTTAGGAATTTACTTTTTGATGTGTTGGAATTTTATTGATTACTGATCCGATAGTTTAGATATATATCTTTGTAAAAGTGGTGCTTATTCTAGCTTTTGGTGGATGGGCAAACATTACAGGAGGGTTTGTGCTTGAACTTAGACTTCAGCGAAACCGTATAAACGTGATTTTTCTAGTTATCAATTGGTTACTAGACAATAGTATACCAATTTTGATATTTACAAAGAACTAAAAAGTTATCAGAAAATGAGCAGTCAATTTATTACACACAGTACTCTAATTTGTATATTCGGTATGAACTTTTATTTTTAATATTAAAGCATAATTTAAATTCGTAACGCAATATTTTCATCTGGTTTTACTGTTGATAGTTGTTGAATTTAAAATTTATAAACGAATACTACTACGAGTGCTGAGGGGTTGTATTCATCTATAAAATCTAATCAAAAGAAAAAACCAATTCTGGTCCCAATCGAAACATTGTATATATATTAAAAACGAGTGTTAGTTGTCTTACTAAAATGTTTAATATTTAAGTGTAAAACGTCGTAAAGCAACTTTCTGCTTTTTATTGATTATTAGAGTTTTACGTCTCACTCGCACTGATATCGTTAGCGGTTATTTTAAAGAATTTCCACGTCATATGTGAAAGCATAGTTCTTTTACAGTCATTCACAGAATATACAAATATTCTGATAATACTATCTTGAGCATATGATGTTCGATGCTCGGCACATATTGTGAAAATATACTTTGTAAATTATACTGATAATAAAGCAGAGTGTAAAATTTTCCGAAAGATGTTGCCAGTCCATTGGTTGAAAAAGCTGTGATGAACTAAATAATATTATCTGTGGCAAGATTGATATATGACGGTTGCAGGCTTGAGTCGATTTAATATAACCTTCTTCTAATAATTTGGCCAAATATCTACCATGCACATATCGATATGTATGTGTACATATGCACTTACAAAAGTGTGTACATATGGATATGAATATATGCACATATCTGCACTCAATCTCAGTCATATGCAGAAATAATATGTAGAAATTTTATTTATTTAGGCCACGCCTGATAAAATTTACATATAATTATTTTGTTGCACGATTTCTGTGAAACGCTGTTACAGTTATTCTAGCCACATATGCATGTAAGTATACATATATACGTATGTGTATATGCAGAGAAGTAAGTATATATGCATGTATGTATGCAGAGAAGATAACTATGTGATAAGATTCAAAAGAACGTTCTTACGTCATTGCTTTGAAATATCAACAAACCAATTTTACATTGACAAGTGCTTTGAATTGTTAAAACATTGGAATTTTAACCGGTTTCGGTTTATTTACTCATACATTTTTTCCTTTCTTTACTCTCTCTCACGACAAACAACAAATTGAAATGTTTAAGAATAAAGAAAATAATCATAAAATACAGTCATAATATCATCAAAACGAATTTGACTCGCTTTTAGCAAACTCTGGTTCAAGAGAATGCAAAATAAATTTTTATTATAAACAAGCAAATAAAAAAAACCAAAAAAAATATATAAACAAAGTAAAATCTACAATTGTACATATTTTGTACGTATACATTAATCACAACTTTGCATATAATATGGGCATAACAGATCTAAAACTCAACTTTAGACCAAATAATAGCGATCAGGTAAAATTGCCATTTCCCGTTTCCCCTTCGAAAATTTTTTTTTTAATATTCATATTCATCTAAATACACCTAAACAAACTACATCATTGGTTTTTTTTTTATCACGACAACAAAATTTGCTATACATCGTAGATTACTTAAATAATCTACGGTTCTCTAGTTATTCGTAAAATAAAAGTGACAAATTTTTTTTTACCAAAATTAACAATTTTCTCATTTGAAAGCTGATAACAAAAATTAGGGACTTTAAAATATTCAATTTTTAACATTGCCTACAATTCTTTAATAATTTTCATAATATTTAGCTTATTGTTATTTTTTTTTTTTTTTGCAACACATTTGCTAAAGGCTATGGCCAAAAGTTAAATATATTGGAGTTTTATTTTTTTTTATCTTAGCTTGGTCTCTAATACCCATCCACCATAAATATATAAATATGACAATATATAGTACACAAGCAAATAGCTACGTGTTTTCTCTCTAACAGTGCCGAGATCTAAATTTTTTCAAGTGATTAAAATTTTGCAATTGGTGTAACTTTTTCAATAACCATTAATATCTAATACAGGGTTATTTATATTATAAATTAATTTCAATTAAAAAATTCGTGACATCATCTTCATAAGCAAAGACGCTCAGAATGTTACTTTTAATGGCGAGCGGTATAGAAATCATTACGTAATTAATTGGCATTCAACTTGGGATATTGGATCTCAGAACGACGCATGCTACAATTAAATAAATTAAAGTTCTGTGACGGAAATAAATTTACTGTTCGCATTCTTTTTAAGCGCAACTTATTTGATTCCTCACACAACCTGCCTAAAATTGATTTGACCATCATATAACCTAATTTTCATTAGCAATCCATGTATTTCAACGAAAAATAACATTTGGCTGATTTTATAATAAATAAGTTATAATATTGTATATCGAAATATTAATTTGGAAAATTGTTTGCAAAGGAAATGCTAAACGTAATTTTTAACATTTTAAGAATATACATTTCAATTTTGGATCTCGAAATATTATATGTATGTAAATCAGTGGTGTCAATTTAGTGATTTTCGCAATATTTATAGTGCTATTTCAAGTTTTGGACGAGAATACTTTTGAAGTTAATGCTCTTTTATATCAGAATTCTAAAAAAATTTTAAAATTTTTTTTATTTGCAAAACGTTTATTACATTTATTTTTGTTTTAAATCCAGCTCTCATTCCCAAATTTTATGTTTTTTCTGGGTTAATTGGTTTTGATAACGCGAAAATTGAACGTTCATAACAAGTTTAAATAGTTCCTATTTCATTTTGGCATTTATTTTTTGAAGATGCTATTACACAACCCATGCCTTCACATAGGAAGTGGCAGCAACGTGGTTGACAATAACCGCTAACAATACAGTTAATATAATCAATCAACCAGTGCGAGTGAGAAGCCAAATTTTCGAAGACTAAATACAAGCCTGACGGCACTTAAGAAATAATTACGATGTCGCGAGGCTTTTCTTTAGTCCAGAGCTGCTTTACACTGTTTTGGAATTTATATTTTCGTAGAAGTTACCATTTATACAAATGTAAACAGTTTTACCTAAAAATGTGACAGAAGCACACTTTATAATCCTTTGATTTTAATTGGATTTTAAAGAAATACAATTTGCTTAAAACGTAAGATATTTCAAATTACTATTACCACGCTTTGACAAGAACTATGTAATGATTTTATGATTTGTTAGTTTCGACATTTACACTAATTTCTTATTATGGAAAGATTTATGAGGCAACAGAGGCATTACAAAACTACGTTGTAAAATTTTTCATTTTCTCATCTTAAAACGTAATAAACTTTGGTTATTTGCTGTTTATTATTAAGACATTGCTCACTTGCTAAATAGAGTAATAAAACTTACTGTCGATATGACTGAATGGCAAAAGTAAGCCATGCTTTTATTATTTTTTTTTTTGCTTTTGTTGTGGTGAATAACAACCTACCTTTGTTAAGAATGATGTTGAAGAATATTTTAAGTTTGGTTGGCCCTTAACTATGTTAAAAGAAACAAAGAAGAAATGTGATGTTTGTTGTCTGTTTGAAGTTGATTTTGCTGCTGCTGTTTGTTTATGGTTGTTTATGATGTTGTTTATTTCACACTCATCAATTTTATTACAGTTTAAAAGAGTTAAAATTTTTGTTTGAATTAACTTCTTCTTCATTGTAAGCTAAAGGTAAACTTCATTCACATCTGTCAGCTTTTCTCTTTATCTTTCACGTTTTCGTTTTTATTTGATTCAATTTTGGATTTTTTTTTTTTTTTGTTATTATGATTTAAATTTAGTTATTTTTCTGCACTTTTATTTATTGATTTCATAAATTTCTAAGCTCTAGATCAGTGTTTATCAAACGCACACTGTCATTTTTTCCTCATTTTCATGTAACGATGTGAAGCACAGCTTAACAAATATTTAACAAATTTAATTTAGTCATCGATTGATCTTCGATGTGCACATGGTTGGAGTTTACTCTTCTTTGTTCATGTTTCAATTGAAATTATCATTCAAAATCGCTGTAAATTTGCTTAAAATATTATTAATTTAAGCACATATGAAAAATGTATAATTTCATGATTTAAATATTTTCCATGGCGTATTAAATCCGTTTTGCAAAATAAAAGTTTTGAACTTTTATATAAAAAACTCATAAAAAATCAAATGGATTTTATATTTCATGTTTAATAGACAATTAAAATTATTTATTTTTGTCATATAAAAATCAAGAAAAAAACAAGTTGTGTTTTTTGTGTACACATACAACAACAACGTAAAAAAAAAACAAAGCCAACACACCCTCAGCTTTCAATGGTTTTATATGACTGATAATTTTGTGTTTCTAAAGGCTGTGTTGCCGGCTTTTGGGTTTCACTTCACGCATTTGTTTATGTGTAGTTGCGTTTTATTTAAAGTAATTTTTGGGTAATATTTTTAATTTAATGGGGCAAAACAATAAAATTGTTGGATATTTTTTTTTTTTTTTTGTTCTTTTATATATAGTTGTTGCCATAAAAATTACACAGCAAAATATTTGAAAAATTTTTAATTAATCTTATGTTGGTGAATAAGGATTAGTTGGTATATTACGTCAATAAAATTAGAAGTATCTATTCAAATTAAAATGTAAAAAGAAGAGTCCTTAATATCATTAACACAAAGTCTAATAACAGAAAATCTGTTCATACAAACTATATTTTTCTTCAAACAAATTAAATAAAAGTGTTTACGGCAAACAAAATCATGCTTTAAAGATTACACATTTTCTTAGAGATGCCAAATTCATAATTGTAACACTTATTTATTTCTTGTCTTCGTTTTTCAGCTTCAGACTCACCACATATAGGACACTAATACACATGTATTTACCATGTAGTATAGGCTTGATAAACACTG
>BGZK01002654.1:0-46981 GCA_005406025.1 Eumeta japonica
ATAAGGTTTTTGAACCCCTCCCACGTTCTTGTCACAGGTGGTCACACGTAAAACGAAAACAGCGTTTTTACAATTTTTTTTGTTTAAAATACTTTAAATATTGGACAAAACAAAAGACATAAACATTTTTTCGTTTTTGTATTTTAATTTGACGCATTGTCACATTTCGTTGACGCCCCAAACGTGTGACGTAATTTATGGATGGCCTCTACGTCTGGCGTGGTATGCTAAAATAAAGTGGCGTAAGTGCAGAACAGAAGAGGAAATGTAGGAGTGCCATTAAATTGGACAGTGTTGGGCGAACGAGTTTTGCTCAACGTCTTCGAATGTGGCGTATGACGTACAATATGACAATACCCCATGTCAAAGTTGATTATGTTCATTTGCAGCAACAAATATTTGCATACATGTACAATCGTATATACACTACATTATAAGCTAGAATTACCAGCTACCTGCTCGCGTTAATTATATCACGAGTGCCATTTGTTGATTTACACTATGTAGCGCCATGCGTTTAAAAAAAAAAACCTGCACTTCATCCAATTGAATATCGATAACATTATTACCTCAAAACTCTTCGAGATGATGCTATAAAGCATTGCTGTTGAAAAAGTTATTTGTTTTGGAAGGAAGACACCTAATTAGATAGACTTGAAAACAAAACCTTATCAAAGCACACAAATTTTCATCAAATTAGTTACAGCCGTTTCTAAGATTACGATGTATAGATTTATATATATATATTAGTGGCGACGGCTTCTAAGAACTCGATTCTTATCGGCTTCCCTTTCATAAAATATTTAATATGCATAATTCATAAATAAATAAATTATTGCTTTTAGTATACAGACACTTAAAATTATTTTTAATTTTCAATAATTATTGTAAATAATATCCAGTCTTCTTACGTTAGTAACGTAAGCCCTATATAAAACACTTCAAATAACTTGAAAGCGAGTTATTTAAACGACCAAATTAAGAATGTTCGCAATCGTCGTAATCAATGTAATGTTGAGTCTTCCATATTCAGTTGTATTATAGCGTTATGGCGCCCGAGCCCGCGAGCTTGCCCGTCGCAAGCCGCGGGAGAGCGGGAATAACTCGGTTTGTCGCGAGTTTCGTTTCGACAACGAAATGACGCAATTGTAATTCGTGTAACATAATTTCACCTTTAACGTGAAATCTTAGGTGTTATATTCGGTTGCGGATTCTTGTGTTATACATCATTATGTAAATAATAATGCGTTTCGATCAGCGGAGATTTCCGATTATACCCGAATAAAAACGGTTTTGCATATAGCATCATTCCCGTGTCGAATTAAGTATAGATGCGTTGTGAGTGTAATTGAATTTATATAATACGAGTTAGTGTAGTGGTATTCAAGACGAATTGATTGTTATTCTATTTATTCAGTAAGTTTTTCTATTTTCGATTTTATAATGGCACTCTTAGCAATTGAATGCTGCACTACGGATTTTCTATTAAAAGCGAAAACTCCTTTTCAAAATTAACGTTTCAGCAAAAACAGAAAATTATCGAGTTAGATCGTGCTAAACCTAATATGAAAATAGATTATAAACGTAAAGATGGTTTTGTAAGCATTTCCACGTTTCAACTTTACGAAAAATTTACTTGGTTGACTGGCAGTTGTAAGCATAATAGAATGTATTGTTTTCCTTGTTTATTTTCAAAATCAAGTAGCGTTTGGAGTAGTACAGGATTTGTAGATATAAATAATTTTACTAATTCCTCGAAAAACACTTACAAACTGAAAACATATTCGTAGTTCTTTAGCATTGCACGACTTGGCATTAAGAAATTTCTTTAGGAACTCTTTCGAGGCATATAATTAAATAGTAGAACGAAACCGTAATTTAATGAAGCGATTTATAGACCCATCATTTTATTAGGAAGGCAAGAGCTATCGTTTCGCAGCCATGATGAAAATTAACATCAGATAATCGCGGTAATTACATAGAAACTTTGTTGTTTTAAAAAGATATGATTCAGTATTAGATATGCATTTAGAGCAATGTTCCTCAACTCAGAACTCTGTGTTCTCTGGTCTCTCGAGCGATATTCAGAACGATTTAATAAAGTCCATAGCTCAGGTCATTAGAGATGAAATTAAATCAGAAATTAACTTTGCAAAATTCGTGTCGGTTATAGCCGACGAAACACCTGATATTAGCCATCGAGAGCAAATGTCTGTCATATTCCGCTATTTGACTAAGACGGGGATCAGAGAGATTTGTAGGTTTTTCGATGTTACTTTAGAACGTGGAGCAGATCAGTTATCGCCAGTATATATTAGATCATAGATCAGTTTAATTGTAAAGAAAAATTAGTCAGTCAGTCATGATGGGGCCGCTGTGATGTCGGGTGCTCGGGCGGCGTACACAAAAATTAAATTACAATGTCCAATGGCTGTCTTTATTCCTTGCTATGCTCACGTACTTAACTTAGTGTTATCTCGATCTTTAGAAAATATTCCAGAGTTAAAACAATTTTTCGGCCACATCAATTGCATAATAAATTTTAATAAATCTACTAAACGTTCGGGTCTTTAAAATTAACGTCAGATCGTCGTTTGCCTGGTGTCGCAGAAACTCGATGGCAGTATCATTCTCGTATTATTAATGTCATTTGTAACTGTAGATCCGACATAATACAAACATTTAATATAATTATAGAAAATCCGATGGATTGGGATTCTGAATCAATTGCCATATCAGAAAGTTTGTTAATGAAATTAGAAGATAGGAATTTTGCTTTTTGCATACTTTAGCTGAATTATTTGCAAGAACAGATATTACTTTCGCTTTACTACAAAAATAAACAGAGTGATATAGACGTCGTTATTCGCGAAGTTCAATCGCTATTAAATTGGTTTGAGAGTAATTTCATTAATAAGTTTGACGAAATTTACGACAGTGTCACTGATATAAGTGAGCTCCACGAAGACGCCGACGTCTATTTAGCTCAGAATCAGACGTCTATTTAGCTCAGAATCAGACTTAAAACGCGAGTATAAACGTATTTTCATCGAAATTGTAGATAATGTTAAAAATCAAATTCAAACCAGATATAGTTCACTAAGCAATTTGTCGTTTTAGATTTACTAAGTAAGTCGAAACATAATTTATTCGAACGTACATTTCCTGAGGATAAACTAAATAATTTAAATTTATTATTTCGAATTTTGACATAAATGCATTAAAAATGAGTTAAAAGTATTATATTCGTTTCCCTCGCTTAAAGGATTAGATATGTACGAGCTATTTTTGCATTTATAAAAGATATCTTAAAAGATACATTTCCTCAAATTTTAAGCTTAAGTAATATCTGTTTAACTCTTCCGATAACAATTGCGGCGCGGAAACGATCTTTTCAGCTCTCAAACGCATTCATACGTACCTCAGGAATAGCCAGACAGAACAAAGGCTTTCAGATCTCGCGTTGTTATCTATAGAAAAAACATACTGTTGAAAATCAAAAGTAAGCCAAATTTTTATGACTTGGTATTAGCTCATTTTCTCAAGAAAATCGTAGATTACCACTAGAATTTAAATAGCTTTTTATCTCATTTAATTCATTTATCCACTGCGCTGCTATAAATTCGACTAAAGGAAACTACTTCATTAGCTTTTTCAAAGCTGCTTTTATGCATGCTCGAAGTCTTCCGTTTGTATTCTATCGTTGACTTCTGTATGCCAAAAGTGGCGAATGAAATATTCCGCGTTATACCAGAGCCAGAGGGCGTTACAGAGCTCGGTAAGTAATAGTTATATTTTTATTAATAATGTTTAATGTTGACAATTTTAAGGTTCGGCTTCCCTTTATATTTTTCTCACCCCTCGCCACTGATATATATATATATATAAATATACATCGTAATCTTTTATCTAATCATTAAATAAAAAATATCGATTATAATCTCTGTCGTAAACAAAACCTGTGTCCATAAAGATTTATCCAATTCATCAAGTCCAAGAAAATAGGATTTTTCTGACAAAGCGTTATTTCGCTAATTCAAAGAAAAATTTATCCAATTGTCTATCTTTCTTAAAATAGCGATTCATACTTGGAATAAGCAATTGATTTTTATGTAAATGGCGTAGTAATTGCATTCATCGAGGAATATAATTCTCGTGGGATAGAAATTTTCCAATTTTGTCCATTAATTCAACAAAAGTATGTTTATATATTGTTTTAAATCAATAAAATATACAACACATGTTTGCTACGTCCTGTGATATGAACCTTTTGTATTAAAAGAAAATCCTTCGCATGAAACGGTTTATGACTGTCAGCGAAGTGAAAGAGGTTCATGAATAATGTATCAAGTGTATATGGTTCTGTCTACGGCTTTGGTAAATAGGTGTGAGCCTAAGTACAGTAAATTAAAAAAAACTTTATTGTCGTATTTGGAGATATGTACCTTATTTTGTATGGACAATTACATAACTCTGTGAAACAATTCTATCAATTAAAGTATATTTATAATTTAATTAAGCCCACGACTCCGCCTCTGTTTTAAGTTGTCCAGTTATTAAAACATGGCAAAAATAAACGTAAACGAATAATATGAAATCTCATGAAACATGTTAACCATCGAGTACGAAGATATAAACAAAAAGACAGATATAAACGGACAGCAACTTATATTTAAGGCCACGGTGCATTCTAACAATACACCACAGTTTATCGAAATTATAATTCCTTAAACTTGCTAAATTATCAGAAGAACATACATAATAACGGACATATACAGAATAAATAAAAAGTAACCTGTGTTCGTCTCTAAAATCTATATCAAATGCAGGTTAAGCGGTTTGGCCATGATGACAGATAGAGTTATTTTAGCATTTATGAGTATGGGTCACAAGATGGTGTCTGCCGGCGTCCCGTGTCCCAGTTGGCAGAATCCAGCAACAGTATCTCGCAAAAGGACCTTGCAAATATGGTTAAACAATGATAAAATGTTTAATTTCGCGTATTTCAGTTGAGTGCAGCCGGTCATCGAGCACCGAAGAGCGAATAATTTTTCCTCATATATTTATGCTCTTTTGAGGACTCGAATACGATTTTTAAACAAGGCCGTGTTTGTGACATCAAATAAAATGTTTTATTTCATGGAAATATTTATTCAAATAACTATTATACATAGAAATATTCGTGGAAGATGAGTACGAGCAAAATTTATTTTATTCAATAACGAAAATACAATCGATACAGACTGCGAAAGCGGGTAAGACAAATAAAATAAGATTAGAGGTTTAGATAAAATTGATTTTTGTGTCAGGCCTAATATTAAATTTCACGATAAACGTTATAATGTCGTGCCCGTTGCTTTTTAGGGTTCTTTAGTCAGTAGCAATGAAACGGAAAGACGGAAAACGGAAACGTTTCTGTTTTAACTTTGCATCGTGTGCTTAAAAATCGGAAAATAATAATTGAAATTATTTTATGGTCTATTAGCATAATAAATGAATTCATTGTAATTGTTTTATAATAAAATATATTTACGGTTTTTTAGGTATCCATTTGAAGTTTTAAATATTTACTATCTAATCACCGGTGCATATGGGCAAGCACGTGAATTTTAATCTGATAGCTTATTTTACACCTCCTACTATTATTGTAAATTACGAAATTTTAGAAGAAGAATGCCTGTTTGTTACTCATTCATGCAAAACTACGAAAGCGATTTTGATAAAACTTTACAGTAATATAGCTTATACAGCACAATAACATAAATTATAACTTTGTAAAGGTACTAGCTTTAGTTCCTGTTTTGCGCGCGGATATAGAACGTGTTCTTTACTTATTTTACCGATTGGTTATCGGTATAGCAATGTTGAAGGGCAAATTAAGTTTAACATCAGTCCAGGACCAGAATTAGGGAGGACCGATTAGAATTAAGAGCGTGAGCGAGATCGTTTCATAAAAAAAGGAGCAGTATATATGTTTTAGGTGGTGTACGAGTTTCTCTGGTTTCATTTCATTAAAATTGAATCAAACGCAGAATAACGATTTAGATAGATCGTAATCGGCATCAAGAGCCGGGAGATCGGCATCAGGGTTGTCAGTTTGACGAGCCGACGAGAAAAACTAAGAATTAACTCTATATCGACGTCTGCATAGCCGCGGGCGAAGGCCTAGAACATGTATTTGTGCTGGTATTGTTTTAAATTACTTTTCCAAATTTATAAGAAACGACGTGAGACCAGTTTAATTTAAACTTCGTAAAAATTACAATTTTTGCTTCCTGCCAACATCGCCGGTTTTTCAATTATATTTTTTTGGTGTATTGAGTGCAAAGAAACCGTATGTGAGCGCACAATGCAACGTTAGTTCGGATGGCATTAAGTAAGCTCTGAAAAAAATATTGC
Source organism: Eumeta japonica (assembly GCA_005406025.1). Taxonomy (NCBI): domain Eukaryota; kingdom Metazoa; phylum Arthropoda; class Insecta; order Lepidoptera; family Psychidae; genus Eumeta; species Eumeta japonica. The sequence continues at coordinate 6,400 of BGZK01002654.1, forward strand.
CTAAGTTCATTCACGTTATGAATTTAAAAAAAGAATTACTTCCCTTAACTAATTGTTAAAATTTAGAGCATACAGTTTAGTCTATAAATTATCCTTTAATTCAGGTGTACGTCATTTTCTATTACATTTATTACACGCTTACTCTAAAGCAATATCCTATACTTAGCTTTTTGCTGTTCTCATCACGATTTTAATACAGTAATGGAAATTTATCTCTTAAACTAAATGAAAGATTGTTTCATCTCAACGTGGCGTCGATTAAGACTGATAAAGTTGGAAAGTTGGCTCACCTAGGACCGGTTTGAAATGCGTTCCGGGAGCAAAGTCTGGAAGCGGAGACGTCGCCTCGGCCATCCGGAGAAGCAGTTTCGGCGCCGCGACCAGCAGCGGCTTGCGGTAACTGCGGACCATCTGCCGGCCAGTTTGTTCAGTTAGTGGGCGTAATGCGAAAAGAAGCGACGTAGAAATAGCGGCGTTGGAACGAAATATTTTCTAGTCCGCTTTGAACGGGCTTTTTGGTATTATAAAAAGAATATTGTGTCGAGAGTGGATTGAAATATACTTTTCGGTCCCGTAACGAGAAAAAAAAACATCAAATTTAGGATTTGTCCGTTTCTAGCGATATCTTGCTTTCACGCGGAATCACGTTTCGTTGATATGATATAAGTAGGTAAAAGTTGTCGAAGTGAAATTTGTTCAGAAAGTAATGTTACTGCTCACTCACAAAGCTTGATGCTTATCCAAACTATGTGCTTATATAAATAAACGAATTTTTATGTAGAATATATTCATATGACAACAATGAAAAGGAAGGCGATGCAATTGCAGTAAAAAACCTTTATCACTTATTATCAGATACGCAGCGAGTCACTGAATTTATGCACTTTTTAAAAAGGGAAAAATTAATGAAACTACATAAAATACAATAATAATTTACGGCGTCTTATTCGTGATGATAGGCGCTATTTAAAATTGTTATTGACGTAGTATTCTAATAGGTACTTATGCACAGCAGCCGGCACAAATGTAAGTTTACCAACGTGTCGAGGTATAAAATCAAATCAAATCAAAAATATCTTTTTCGTAGGTAATGAAATTACACTTGAAATACGTTTATAATAAATTAATTTCGACAGTACCGCCCATTCCATGCTGATTCATCGAGAGAAGAATGAGCAAGAAACTCAAGGTTTGCTCTTTTACTCATCAATACAAAAGATTTATAATTTAGCGACATTTAAGAATAATATGAAATAACCTGATAGGCAAGCAGCTCAATGCCAGGGGCTTTTCATTAAGATATTCCAATACGGTATAATAGCTCCCATATAACTTTCTTTTAACGAAACGTTTAAACTCAGTAAATGGCAAATTTTGAATTTCAGTTGGGATCTTATTATGCGCACACACATCCCCTTAAATGATTTATTAACTTTACTTAGACGAGTCTTATGAGCAGCAAGATCATTCTTATGTCTAGTACTAAAGTTATGGATGTCGCTTCTTTTATGGAACGATTCTATATTTCTCTTGACATATACCAGGTTTTCGTATATATATTTTGACGCTAAGGTTAGATATTAATTTCCTTAAATTTTTCTTTTGAGATGTCATATTCATATAGTCGCGATAATAAATATGTACATGAAATCTGTGTTAAGATCAAGAAAATTTTGCTCAATACTGTAAAGAGATCCATTACGATTTAAGAAAAAAAACCAATCAATGGGTCTGACGGAAACCAGTCAGATCATATTTCGGGTATGTCGCACTAAAATATTAAGCATTCGGTTTCAGTCATTCTGGACTGTTCTGGTACTCATCTCTAGGTATCAAATACATTATATCCGTTTGCAAAACACAAAACCGAGAAGTCCAAAGGAGTCCAACGTTTCCATTTGACCTGCGGCCTTATTAGGTAAAAGCAGAAATCGATTTCTTTTGGGAATCGATTTGTAAGTCGAACTGATGGATATAAAATAAACATTATTTTTATATGCAATTTTTAGCGCCTTTAAAGCATTGGATTAAATAAAACTTTGCGCAATTTCGAGGACCGATGACAATACATGGAGATAGAAGGAAATCACAGGAACTTCATAACGGAATAACATATCCAGTGTTTGAACTTGTTAGTTGTTTTGAGATGTATTATCACCGCGAGCGATTTTCAGTCTGCTGATGGAATCGGAAGGTAAGCATTAGCACTCCATAATAAAAGAAACGTAATATATCCGTGTTTAGGCTTGATGGAATTTTTCTTCAAATGTATTTTGGCAATGATTGGCTTTCAAGGTCTGATGAGGAAGCCAGATGTTTTGCATTGGAACTCAATAACGGAACAATATATCCTAATCATGTTTCGGCTTGTTGGGATTATCTCGAGATGTAACTTTGACCACGATCGAATTTCAGGGTCTGATGATGGAGCTAGCAATTTAGCACTGGAACTCGATACTGAAACAACGTTTTATAACTGTATTCGGGCTTGTAGGAATTGTGTTGAGATGCACTTTGACCATGAGCGATTTTCAGGGTTTTGATGAAGCCGGACGCTTGACGTTGGAACTCCATAATGGAACAAAATTTTATAACCGACCTTGTACTTTACATGACTGAGTGCAAAGTAATTAAAATATGCCAAAATACTACTAAAATACGTTATTCTGTTATGAAGTTCTAATGGCGTGTTTCCAATTCAATTATCATATTTTGAAAATTGAACATGATGAAAGTGTATCTCAAAATAATCCAGCAAATCCAAACGGTCTAGGAAACGTTGTCTGTTTGTGGATTTCCAATACCACACTTCCAGTTGCACTATCAGACTCTGAAAGCTAATCACGGTCAAAGTACATATCAAGACAATTCTAACAAGCTCAAATACGGCTCGATACGTTGTTTTATTATGGAGTACTAGTGTCTACCTTCCGGCTCCATCATCAGACCTCAGCATTCATGGTCAAAGTGCATCTTAGGACAATTGCAATTTATAGAGTGCTAGTGCTTACCTTCTGGCATCATAAGATCAGTCTAATTATATCATATCATAGTAGTGTTATCACTCCTCGATAAATGTGCAAAGATTTCATTTAATCTAACGATTTACATAAAAACCCGCTTCCCGTATTACGAAATACGACCGACGAAAAATGGTTTGGAAATCGCTTGAGAATCGCTATAGACTAATGTTCGCTGAAAGCTTTATTTAAGAATAAAGAAAATCGTGATTAGTAATGGTTTTAATTCGCGTATGCGATTAAACTTCATTGTTACAATTTTGTGATTTAACTGTAGAGGCAACACTGTTAATAGAAAGGCAATTTGCATTTCACTACGTCGACAATGAATAAAATATTTTTAAAATCATACCAAATAAGAAATCGATTTGTTTTAGATAATACGGCCGCGGTGTAGGACACGCTATTGTGAAAAATCGGCCCATCCAAGTCAACAATGACAGTGCCTCCGAGGACAAATTACGTTTACGTGACTGATGCGATTGCACGCCAGAAGAAGCGATACGAATGGAAAGCGATTCTTATTCACATGATCGTATTGGTCTAATAGAGAATGACGAAAATCGTACAGTGTAATATTGTAAGTTGGAATCAAGCAAATATATGATGAAGAGAAGTAAAATAATTCTGAAAGTTTACAAAGCTCTTGCGTTTGTTCATAAGGCTTCGCATATATGTTGAAAAAGAAAAAATTTTAAATTTCATCCAGATTTGAAATCTAGCACATGCATAGAGTTAAATGACTCAAACACAGACTTATAGCATAAATGAGTGAATTCAATTTTAGAAGTTATTTTGATAGGTAAATTATTGTAAAACATAAAAAAGGAAAACTTTTGTCAAGTGCGTCACTTGATACATCAACTAAAAAGATTTTTATGAGAAGTATAAATATATATGTTTTATAATTCTAAAGTGCATGGTTTGAAAAGATTAAAGAGGACATTCGTTATTCCCCTCATGACTGAAATATGTTATGCTTAGGTATCATCACTACTTGAAGTTTTAAAGAAAAAGCTGTTTACACGAAGAAGTTGGATAACAATTCTAGCATACGAGAATATGTTGTATTTCTTTTCTGTAAAATTTTCGTATTTTACTTATAACAAATAAATTGTGGATCAGATTTAAAAATCGTAGTAAATAAGCCAATTATTACACAGTACGGTGGCAACTCCACACGTCAAACTTGTGTCTAACCAATTTTTAAAAGTAATGTCGAGCAACTGAACCTTCGTGTATTTTAAAGGCATTAGATTGAAATCACTAAAATACACTAAAATGAATGGTGAATAAAACATCGATAACAAGGAAATCGTTGTCAGCCCTAGGTCGTTCCTGTTCACTGGAATTAAACGAAAATGTCACGAAATTCAAATAGCGCGACTTATACTTTCGTCCCAAAACCAGACGTTATTCTGTCTTTTGTAAACCTGTATGCTGGTGTCAGATCATATTAAGCCGTCGGTGAGGAAGATATTAGCGTTTTAGTGACGTAGGTAGGCCTCGACTCACGCTGGGCCATCGTTTTGGACTAAGTTGAAAATCCTTCAAATAAAAATACTGTGAAAGGAAAAGTCGGAACACAAGCGTGATAAAACATAAAACACCAAGATATTTTCAATTTAATTATCGACAAGTTTAACGAAAAAGGTTCTTATTGTTTGTAATTTAAAAGATACTTCAATAATTCTATTTTGCAAAGTTTTCATTGTTCAATAGGAAACTTAAAGTGGGCTCGATGAAAAGATAAGGCAATGATTGCTGATTCAGAAATTTCGTTCAAATCTAATTATGAAACAAAGTCGCAAACACGGTTACTGCTTTATACATACATATATATATTGTAATCAATATTTAGAACATTAATTGGAACAAGAAATGGAATTGTATCTACAACGGGTCTGAAGACTACAACGGGTCCGGAAATATGCACCGAGATTGGAATCGACATTCGAATGGATGGGCACCGAAATCGGGATCACGAAAGAGACCAGGATCTATAATAGATTAGAATGCTACTGGAGCCAGGACCGAGACGTAACAGGAACAGTATTCAATTGAAACCAAATTTTAAATTGAAATTGAGAGTTTGAGGGCTGTGGTAATGGCCATATCGAAGATAAAGAATTTAATCTAAAAGTAATGTTTTGACGAACAAAATGTGCAATGTAATGTATGTCATACCGTTCGCTTTGCATACCGAATCATAATTGTCCAATTTGTGGAAATTATTTAAGCAGACAGTAACATACTACGAGTCTGTTTCAAGTAATACCATAAATTAATATTGTACCACAGATACGAGTTCCGAATTATCTAAGGCATTTGGCCTTTACGTCACTGTGAAGTTTGGTTTAGGACTATTAAAGTTTTGAAACTTAGATCGCATGATTACTTTGATTACTTCAGTTTAATAAACAGTATTGTATATATCGTATATTATACTCAATGCCGCGGTATAGGCCTTAAGACCACTTATATTAGTATAGTGAAACTGTAAACAGTGCTTATAAGAAAATATAATAGATGAATACGACATTTTCGTTCGCGAGTTTTTCAATTCGGGCCGGTAATACAAGCGAGAGCGGAAATAAGGTATTCAAGTCAATTCTGAAGGAGATTGCCCGTTATAAAAGCGATTGCACTCGACCCGAATTACAATCAGTTTGTAATACTAATAACATTCGAAATGGTGTACTTTGTAAATAATCAGCAGTGTACGAGGACCATATGAATGGTAGAGACTTAAATAATATGCTATTACTATCAGTTGTGATAATTTTCTTGTACATATTTAATTTTGATTTATATTCGTAGTTGGAAAAAAAATTGAGTGAAAAAAGTCTGTATAACGAAAACAAATAAGGTGGACTATATGCGGTAAATGTCCCAGGTGTATATTGTGTTACAGTTGTATAATTAACAAATTAACCAAACATAGCAACAGTAAAAAACAATGATATCATTATTGCCGTTGGAATGAGCGGTCATGTAACTCACAGTCCGGCTTTGATGTTTGATGAATTAGCATTTTACCTTAAATTAGAATTAAATTCATTTACAATATGTTGTTATAATAATCTTTAATACGTACGGATAAAAAGGGCTTTAGGACGTGAATCAAAAATAACACAAAAATTTAACACTGGGTAGATAGTTTTAAAAGATAGTATTAATAAAATTTTCATTGATACACCAAATGATTTTTGACTTTGAAATATACACCATAAAAATTGAGTGGACATTTGTCCAAATGAAAATTCATCATTTAATTTAATTTAATTCCACAATACAAACAAATAACAACACATGAAATAATTATTTCCAAGCAAATATCTTTACAGCCTCAGCTCCTACAAGGTCAGCCATACATTGTAAATTAATGAATAACCGGTCAGAATGCAGCTGCACTTTTTTATGATCCGAACGATATCAGTGCAAGGCGCTGCCTATTTAGCGTTAACGAATACCTGTCGCCTCAATAGATGGAAGTACTGCGCCGGCGTCGTCGGGTTGGCGACGTGCAGGCACACGCGCTCCGAGTCGGGCACGCACTCCTTGCTGTCGGTCAGCTGCAGGAACCTTTCGAGTCTGCAGGAGGAATGCTCCGACGCCGCCCCGTCGTAGCCGTGCGGCAGCAACATCACCAGGCCGTTGCTTCTCACCCATTTGGCTGTCAAATATTTAGAACCAGTTGTAATTAGTCTGGTCACCGCTTTAAATGTTAAAATATCTTACTTAATATCATGTTGATATCCGTTTTAAAATGAGTATTTACGTAGATATTATAATTCTAGTTTTAATAAACGCAGGATTATAATAGGCTGTGTGGCTAGTTTTTTAATAATAGTTAGAATAATTTTTTGACAACTAAAAGGCAAGTCTTTGTATAGATATTTTAGAATAGTTTAACAAAAACGCTCTGGTTTATGCTTAGGCAAAATTGAGTTAAATATACAAATCCAATTGTGGATATAAAAGCAAAATGTTACATGTTTATCTTTTAAATAAAATACAGCTATAATATATCAATCAACCTTATAGGCGTACACAATCGTATGTATACCTGTTGAAATCCTTAAGACGATATAAGCTGTGTGGTGGTTTATTAAAGTAACTACAAACTTGTGGTAGTGATTTATCCTTTTAGAAATGTTTTCACGAAATTTAATAATATATATTTAATTAATAGAAGAAAAATTTATTTTCTATGTAATAGAAAATATACGAAATGGAACATGAGGAAGTCAACCAGTGATATTTTTTTGAGCCGTTTTAAATTTTATTACACACGACAATCAACCGTTTATATTTTTTCATTTTGATGGTTTTTAGGGTCCCACCCAAAGGGTGCCAACGGAACACTGTGACTAAGACCCTGTTCGTCCGTCTGTCTGTCACAGGGTTTGTGTCTTTCGAACCAGGTAGACACTTGAAAATTTTCACAGAGTGTATATTACCATGGCGTTTCTAGCAAAGATAACGAGAAAAGAAAGTGGGTGAAACGGCAGAAGAATAAAGAATATTAAAGTCAGTAGTAAGAATCGATCTCGCCAGCAATGAACGGCCGCTTGCACCTTCGCCCGAAGCGATGAAAGCGTCCACCATTATCTGGGCGCCGTTGTAGAAGTCCCCGAACTGCGCCTCCCAAACGCACAGCGTGTCCGGGGAATCGGAGGCCATCCTGTATTCAGCCCAGTACAGCCTCCGAGAGTATCGAATTCGCCACCTGTAAAATAGGAGAAAGGGTAGTTTATTTGAAATTAAGCTTCGAGATCCAGCTAAATTTCCATATTTGTACATTTTCGCGTATCTTATTACTTTAAAGTAATAAATGAGCATTTATATGAAATACATTGGTCTCTCGAAACTGCCTTAGGGATTTCGATGTTTTGTACTTAAATAAAGTTTTGCTTTTCAATTTTATTTATATAGATGTCTCCGTGAAAAACGAGATAATTGATTAGGCTAGTTGACAAAATTTTAAAACTAGTTATTTATACACCTAGACACTTATTTTATCCAAAAAATATATTTTAAGGAAAACTAATATTTACAATTAGTATTTTGCATTTAAAAATCAATTTAATTTTCCGTCAAAACGCTCAAGACTGTCATGGCGTCTTGAATGACGTCACGGCTCGCTAAACAAAACTGTTTGTTTACTAAGATTGGAAGTGTTTTAAAATAAAATGGATTTGCTCGTCTTATAACTATTACAAGTGCTGTGTAGTGCCTCAGTGAAAGTACAAGCATAAAACGCCCAAAATTATTTATATATGTTCCAAGAAATCAACAAATACGGAAAAAGTGGCTAACACTTGCAAGGAGGAATGATAGTCTGAAGAATGATAGTAAAAGGTCTACAAACAATACATACAAAATCAATAATCGGTAATAAAACATTAATATTTATATCTAAACTTATAATAAATATATATATTATACTTACATTGAAGCTTTAACATTGCGGAATTCCGATGAGCAAAAGTCTCTATTTGATGCGAAAATGTACCAAGCATAACGGCGTCAACTCTGGGCAAGTTATTGCTATTTTTTGCTAAATCCTGATTCCATGATGATATCTGTTTGTCTTTCACTATATGACTAAGAATAACTGTATTTACTTGTTAAAAAGGGATAAAAACGAGAAATTATAATGAAAATGGCAGGAGGCTATCTTTGTTGTATGAATGAAAACGTCAACGACAGCAGATGTTTAGAGCCGTGACGTCACACTTTCTGATTGGTGTTTACTGTCACGTGACTTAATGCCTATTTTTTAAAGTTTATTTTCTAAAAATATAAATAATCTTTCATTTTTATGATAATTAGATTTTTTTTCCTAGTCTAAATGTCTTGATCTATAATTAGAAACTATAATCCATCCGATTTGTTCTTAGTGGAAACAAGCCGACGTAACATAACATACATTAGCCAAATGTCATTACATTACCAATATATGGGTAAATTTTGCATGTCTAGTGTATGTATATTATGTATCTACATATTTTGTTGGAAATAAATGTGCAATTTTATCGTGAAAAGTTATCATTAAAACAAAATGGCAAACTCGAAAATGCCAAGCAAAGCTTGGTGGTCCAGGTACATATTTCTAATATGTGATGTACGACTAATGGCAGGTAATATTGCAATGTGATATAGCAGTGAACATAGTTAAATTTAGACAATCTAGTGTTTGTGTGTTTTCAACTGGTATTCGAGAAGTAATTGTAAAATAAACGATCTTGCGACAAGCATTAAAAAAAAAACGTATTTAATATCTTTACAAATTTTTAATATGCAAATATGCAAAATGAAAATGATACAAGCTTAGATGACGTGTACTATGAAAATGTGTCCTTTATGAATACGAAATGCAACGGTGTTGCTTGTCAGCGTTGTGATGTGGTTATGCGGTTGGCGGTAATATCATAGTACAATGTATTACTCAAGAGTATTTTGAAATTCATCGTAGTTTTATTCATTTTCCTTACAAATAACCTCAGATGTGATGAATTTATACTGTGTAAACCACTGATGTACTAGAACGAAACCTTTGAGGCTGTAAAGCCAATAAAACCGATACTTGGTAGGTTATTCATACGATCTTCGCATCTGTTATAAGAAAATTTTTAGCTATTTGTGTCTTATCGTGTTAGACTTACAATCGCCCCTACTTTGAATCGATATTGGATGCAATACGGCTAGCCAGATATATCTACCGCCACAGATATCTCACTGGCAGAAATCTCTACTTTATGTATCTCAGTAATTTTGGCTACATTATTGTGGTACTTGACTACATTACGAAAGTGAGCCGGTTCGACTGGTGAGATATCGCGTTCTCATAGAATACAGACGTGAAGTAACAGCTTCCGCTGTTGCTTTCGTCCAGCGATTGAGAGTTCCGGTTATCCACTTCCCTCCATACTCTTCTCCCCATCGATCATGCCAGTCCGTTTTCCATCAGATATTCTATTCCTAACCAAAGGCCGTAAACGTACCGGTAACTCCTTTGCCTTTGCGAATAACCATACATGGCGGTGAGCGCCTAGTACTCGTTCACTCTTCGAACATCTCTTAAAACATTAACGACGCGAAATATTCTGGTTCTGCTATCGAAGGAGGATTGGCCACGCTTTATATAACGGGTTACTGTCAAACGGAGTAACTGACGAAACGCTAACGAGATTTCGCGTTCGTTTTATCAGATTATCGTCTTGTCTGGCGCGGTCGTTAACAGAAACTTTCGGTTCCTATTTCCATCCGTTAATGAATTTAGAAAGTATACTCTTTTATTGGGAAAATTTAATTTACTTCACGATGAGTATAGTCTATCTGAAGCAATAACGTGGAAGGACGCATCTGCACGGAAAGGAATACGTTTGTAATGCGGGGAAATATAAACGTAATATTTACGTGATTAGTGTAAATCGTAAATGTTTGAAACTAGACTTGATTTTGCTTTGTGTGATATGTTTATTTGACCGGTTTCAATAAAAGGAGGAATTGTTTTATATTATATTAGTCTATTATTATTTGCGTATCGTCAATTGTGAACTGATTTCAAAAATTCCTTTTTTGTTTTATAGGGTTTACTCGTGAGGTGGTTTCCAAATCGGTATCTGTAGATGGGATCTCAGGAGATTAAGGGGTACTCTCAAAATATTATACGCATTGTTTAGTATGTTTTAACTATAATTTTAAATTATTTAAGCGTTTGCGTCTGGTAATTATAATCTCATGCTCCTGAGCTGATGATAGAAGCTACAGTACTCCTTAATATAATAAAACATTACTTTTTGTGATGCGAGTCGGATGATGAAGTTAGGAAGGAGGTGAATAGTGGAACTCTTCAGGGCTATTAGTAAATTCCTTGAATTTGTGTTCTAAACTACGTTGGCTAGCACTGACTTCAAAAAAATGATTTAAGCTATTATTTAGTAGGTATTGTGAATATTTAAATGAGTACAATTTTACGTGTTTTAAGTTCTTTTATAGACGTTATAAATTATTATTAACTTTTAGTTTACTTTGTGAAAACGGTTGTTTTTTTCCAAACTTTGTTAAGAAATTTATCGATCTACAAAACGGTCTGAAATTATTTTTGCTAAGTTGACTGGTTTAAAAGTTATTGAGGCTAAAGTTAAACCTCAAATTGTTAAGGATAACTTTTACAATTTCTTATACTCTATCATAAAATAATGACTTAAAACGTAAAATATCACAATTTTAATGACTTCTGTCGTTTTTATTTTATAATTTCGTAGAGTAATTTTATGTCGTTCAGCAAGATTCAAAGTATTAAAACGAGATTTTGTAACAACTTAGTTGGCAGTACTGTAAAGATTATAAATTTTCTTACAACAAATAATTGTTAATTCGTTATTTAAAGTCAAGTTATTACTTTATTGTATTTTAACGCTAAAATCACTGTATTTTGACGTGACAACGTCTTATAAATTGGTTTGCCGGGTGACACTTCAAGAACTGCGTTACGCTCCGCTCACGTTATGCGCTCGCAATGAGAGCGAGTGAGAGGCACGCGTCCCTTCCACTGGCATGGTTAGCCCGCCTAAGAGCGAGAGAGACAGACATAAAAAGTGAAAGGCACGCGTCCCTTCCACTCGAGCAGTTAGCCCGCCTAAGAGCGAGAGAGACAGAGATGCAAATGTATTGCAAGTTATTGTATGTATATTTGTATATAAATACGTATGTATGTGTAAAGGTAAAAATAAAATTTTGTTAATATGAAATTCAGTGCGAGATTCTTTGTATAAATTAATGTTTTAAATATAATTCTTTGTATAAATAAATGTTTTAAATTGTTACTATTATTTCATCCTTCCCACTATATACGAATGAATATTCACATTAAAATGATTTTACCACTCAAAGTCGTTGTCACGTAAAACTTTCGCCCGTATATCGACTTTACAGGCAACCAATTTTTTATATAATTTCTTATACTCTATTACATTATTTTGTGATAGAGTATAAGCAATCGTTAGTTATTCTTAACGATTTGAGTTTGAAATTAAAGCTCGAATAACTTTTGAACCAGTTAACTTAATAAAACATAATTTCAGTACTTTTTTGTAGATCGTTAAATTTCCTACAAGAATATGTTTTGATTTTACTAGACATTTATTCATTCGAGTGCATTAAAAATGTAAACAAAAAAATCCTTTGTTATTTAAATGGGAAATAAAACGTGGGCACTTGGGGACTGCCGCAAAGCTATTGCATAGCATTTTTATCAACTTATACAATTATAATTATTTATTCATTTACGCAGTATTTTTTTTCTTTGATATTAATTTAAGCTTTTCATAACTTTCTTCATTAATAAATGCAATGTTTATTCATATTTAAAACACTTTATACACAAATTTTACGCGTATTCATCAGCAACTGTTATTCACTGGTGTACATAGATACACCTATGTATACATATACCTACATGTACACTTACGGGGCACATGCGGTGAGTGTGGCATTATAAAGATAATGATAGATACCTATACACCTATACTTTCTCTTACTGCTGCTTACGTATTCGTCCGATTTCGGAGTAGCTCGTCTCGATCCGTGCGAGCTTCGTACAGTCGTCACCAAACATACACGTTAAGCGAACGCTCGGCCGAGCTACATGGTAGGCGTGGTGGGGTGGTAATTTTCGTTACGGAAATTTTAATTCGGTCGCCGCACTCAAAGCCCGCGATAAAACCTAAGCAATAGCTTAAAATCACAATAAGTCACCTCTTAATATTAATATTAAGGCTTGAAACTTTATCAGATTTTTTCCGTCAACTCCGACGATATTTTCATGGTAACGGATAAAAAATTAAGTTTTTGGCTCACCCTAATATATTGTGGGACGTTACTCTGTGGGAGGTACCTGGTCGATCTAAGATGAAGGCCAAAGATTCGAGTATTCAAAATGAAAGAGTGTTTTCATTTAAGATCAATCTATTTATTGATCAGTTCTCCAATTAAAATCCACTTTTTATCACTATTAAACTTGTGCACTCGGGCATCAGCCCTCGACCCCTTCCCCGTACTTCTCTTTATCTAATCAATCGATAAATTTTGACAAGAGCTGACGATTGAAAATGAAGGACCACTTTAACGACGAGGGTGGCTGATATAACCGTGGTGTTCAGTGATGCGGTATTCACCCGTTGCCATTTAAAATTACTGGTTTTGTGCTTTTACACTAATCCCAATTTAAGTCTCTGTATTTTATCTTTCAGATGCACTTTGAGAGTATGTTTCTTAGTATATGAGAACTCTATGTTAATGAGTTCGTACATAACCAGTTTGACTTCTTATCAAGTTGTCATTTTTACGATGCTTATGTTTTGATTATGATTGTATACAATTCAAAACAACTGTCTTGTATAATACAATTTTTATTTTCAATTGTATTTTCCACAACGTTAGAATCTTAATACAATCTTCAATAATACGGACATTTTGTTTAGATATTTGCTATAATAGACTCCACTTTACTGTTAACGTCATTGGAATCGAAGAAGCTTCTAGATAGTATTCAAGGGAGCTTGTAGGCCAATCTAGCAAGGTGATAATCGACCGAACTTCGAATACTGCGATTTTTACACAAAATCTTTGAATGGATAATTTTATCAAACTTAAGATGATTTTATATGCTTGAAAAAATTATATTCTCTCATTCCAGATTTAAAAAAGAATTATTCTTGCATATAACTTCAACAAATGATTTTCTAAACGATTTGATTTAAATTTCACAACACACTCTGAAATTGAGATACTTACTGATCGAAAGCAAAACATAAACTGAATTGACAGCGCCTTTCTGAACGCTTTATACGTAGGGCGCACTGAAAATTTTTGAAATGAATGAGAAAAAAATACTACGAATGGTCAAAAATGGACTTATTGTTTTTCAAAATACTTCCGTTTCCATAAATGCACTTTGTCATACGAATAACAATTTTGAAAATATTTATGCCACTCCTCCCTGATGACCTAGGAAATATGTTTTTCATATTCTTCGCCAGCCTCTTCTGGTATTGAAAATCGTTGACCGCGTAATTGGTTCTTAATTTTTACGAGCAAAAAAAAAAGCCATAAGGTGCCTAGTCGAGACTGTATGCGAAGTTACTCTTAAGTTCTACCTTTTTCTTAAGGGGAGGGGGAGGGGTTATCGTGCGCGCATCGCCTAAGGTTGTATTTGTGAATATGCACGTTCACGTTTTGACTTATTTTTCTCAGAAACGGCTACTTCAATGATTATGTTTTCTTTGGAAAGGTTGTTCTAAAAAAAAGGAGATTATGATGAATATTTGCGGAAAGACGCATGATCGGTTCCATACGGTTTATCAAAATTGCAGTGCTAACGAATCCCTTTTATTCTATGATAAGTGTCTCTTTACAAATCGAAAGTGATCAAGTAAAATTTTGGAGCAATTTTGCAGCGAATTATTTATCTCAGTGTTTCTGAAGCCTTCTGAAACCTTCTGTTTTTCCGCATGTTACCTTTCAATCCTACCTCAATCCTCGAACTCCGATAGGGTCATTCCGTAATAATATTGTAATAACGTATTTGTAATGTATGACATAAAAACAAGAGATTCTCAAATTTCAATACGATCCTAGGCCGCAGTAAAGGAACTGGCGCCCGTGTATCTGGCGCCTGGCAATATCCACTCTTCAAAGATTTTGTATTTTTCACTGATGTCATACGACATTCACACACTGCGTATACAGTTTCTCGAACGCTGATTAAACCGAATTCAATTCTAGGCTACTGCCTAGAATTCTCTTTTGTCGTCGTTCTCGAATACGTATGTTTTTTGCTCGATCTATGCTATTTACTTTATACTTGTTTTTATTATTTTGAAATTTCACAACAATAAGTTTCTGTCGTTCATTTTGAGGGAATATTTTTTTCAATAAAATAATTTTTTAGCAAAATTAATAAAATCATTAGTTAAAAATAAAAAAAATCAAGTCAAATAATAATAAAATATCCGTTGACTTCAAAAATGAAAAAACTTTTTTACGTTATGTGGTTTGTTTGTCTGCCATAATCTTGTAAAAATTCATACGGCTGCTATATATTGAGGTTTAAAAGATTGAACTTTTAGAATTAGGACAAACGAACGGACGGACGGGCAAACAGCGCAGGTGTATGAATAGATTCCATAGGTATCCTTTGAGTATGGAAACATAATAGATATGAGTGGTAGATCTACCTCAAAGAAGCCCTCTCTCTCATGTATGTGGTTCAGAGGTATGTATTGCCCGTACTCTGGTCGACGAGCATCACGTGCCTGTGCGAGAAGGTGCCTCGGCCCACGTCCTCGCCGCTTAGGCGAACGTGTCTACCTTCCATTAGTAAAGAACCTGTTCAGAGAATAAATGGGTCTTATATTAACGGTCTTATATTAATAATTGAATGTTTGTACGTATGTATGTATCACGCTTTATCATCCTATTGCTGAGGAAATCATTCTGATAGTATTTTCGTTTTAGATCGAGGGCCTGGGCCCCAAAGCCCTCCACGTTAAGGGGTTGTGTGCTGCTAATAGCCATTTTCATCAATCTGGTGAAAACGTCCGGGACCGATGGCTTAATGTGTTCTCCAAGGAACGGAGCGCGTGGTTTAATTTGACTTAAGTTTGAAGCTCATTGGTCAATTCATCAGTAATCAGGATCGACCTCGGTACCTCTCTCGGTTCGATAAGGCAACGATCTTAACCACTGAGTTATAAACATAACAATGATTTATATGTATGTTATTATATAATTTACAACATTTATATGTGCGTGGAGTATCCCTGAAAGATCGGCGTAGGAATAGCGATGTGAATGAATGGTGTGATTTAAAGGAAAATGTACAGTACAAAAAGTACTTGTACGAAATCATTGATAAATGCAACTGAAATAAAAGGTGTTCTGCCGTAGAACACGGCAAATGAAAATCTGTGGTATCTGCTTACCTCTCAGGAAAAAAGCGGCGAACTTGTTTGTTTATGTCTGTTATCACAACAACTGCTTTTGCAGTACTCGTAATTCAGTTGGAAAATGTATTTTAAATGAAAAAAATGTTTACTTCATAATTATTTACCATATTTTATTTTACTTTCAGCAAAATCCATATTCGAATCTAAAACCAATATGTAGGTACATAAATTACGCATTGTTCGCCTTTTGTGACTTGTACAAAAAAAACAAACGTAAAATAACGACAAAATATTTTATTTGTGTTTGCGGCCAATTTTACGATTTTATGAAATGAATTCTGGTTTGAGTGTTTCTATCTAAATAAAGGAAAACCGGTCGCTATGTAGCACACGTTAATGGTTACAGAATAAGATAGTAAGTATAGAAACACAAGTCATTTCTATTAACATTGTTGGCTATTAACAGCGCCAAGAATGGTGCAGCCCTGTACTAACCAATGGCTGTAGAACTTCGGCGGTAGCCCAGTCCAAGTCTTTTCCTTCGTTTATTCTCGCCAGCCGACCTTTGATGTGCACTTTGTCGAGATGGGGATGCACGTGCTGATAAAGGAAAAGTACATTTTGCATGTTACGTAGTTGATTGAAAGAGTTACAAAATAATAGAAATATATCAAACACCTGGCTGATACTCCTAGTGAGATTTTGTAAAAAACTAAGCCTGTCTAATAATTTGTGAAGAGATGAAAAATAATACTCAGTGCTATACGAATTTAAGATAATTTGATGATACACTTCTCAGAAAATGTATAAAACCCTTTCTGTGCGAGACGAATCATAAAATTAAAAGAAAGAAGCTGTAAGTATTTTCAATTTATAAAGCTTTAGTATATAATTCGAATGAGATCGTTTCACACGTAACCCTAAAACCGGTAACATAAGACTGACCATGCAAATGTAGATCGAAAATCTTTTTATATTTCAAACGTAAATTGTCGTGAAAGTTTCGCAGTCATTTTTAATTAGGGAAGATTAGAAATTGTTAGGATCTGAAGTGACGCTCCTACTGAAATATTATGCGAGCGAGTTCAGGCCGAAAGTTTTCAAGCATAAATCCTATCGACTTACAAAATCCGATGGCACTTGCACAGATTTTACAGCGACGAGTTTTAATAAATTCGTGTCGACACCTGTGTCCCAAGTTTCGACGGCGCTGGGCGCGGCGGTTGTTCTGAACCACTGCTCGTCGAAATACGTTTTCTGAAACAACCGTTCATTAAAGATTCATTTACACGAACCATATATTTTATTACACCCGTTCCCATCGCCGATAGCATTCTTGTAGGCCCAAACGATTGGGCAACTGGTTGTGATTAATGAAGAAAATCAGTCTCGGTTGGCGAGTCTAAGTGGTGCATAATTTAAATAATTTCAATAATTATTATATTGATAAATGTCTTGGATTCAAAGACACGGTTCGGTCTGTATGTGGTGTGTTACAGGTTTTAATCCTCCTGCTGAGGCACATATATATATTTTTAATATTTCAGATTAAATGACTTGGGCCGTCATAAAATTCCATCCTAGATTAATATCGGATATGTGGTGTATTTTGAAACTCACGTCTCATCCATACAGTCGCTCATAAAATTAAACAGTTTGTTATTTTTTTACTTGTAAGAATCAGTGTTGCTAGATGTACCCATTCAGAATAAATATGTGCGACCAAATAATAAAATTAATATGGAGTAGTCAATCATCAATTGTAACGAAATTAATTTCAATACTAAATCGCGTTGTCGAGCTGTACGAAATTGATTACAAGTGTTAAAGAAAAACAGTATACAATGTCTTAAAAATATCTCATTTTAATTCAAAGTATCTCTCAAAAACGCATAGATTCTTAAACTATTTATATTTTCCAAATCTACCAAAAGTGGTTAAATTTCATTATAGTTCTAATATACATATGTAAAATATTTTAGTACTATCATGTTTAACAGCAGTAGTAATAATTTAACTGTAGATTTTCAGTATTTGGTTGAAATACATCTAAAACTTATTCTCAAATATATAAAAATACGTGCTCATGTTATGCTCAGAAAAATTATTTATCGCATCCGAAATAAATATTAAAACTAAATATTACTTACCTCTGGTTTGTAGGTAGGTATTGTATTATACTCAGATCGCTTTGGTGTAATCAGCCATGATTTCATTTGCACTCTCTCCGGTTAACACTCCTTCTTTTGTAATTTTTCAGCGTAGAGGTCTGGGATGGATCTAGAGAAAATATTCATTCTATACATTATAGGGTTCTGTACTTAATGGTTGGTAATCGGACTCTATTGCTAACCTAGTTGTCCTCCTTCTGTCAGCTTGTGTGTCTGTCCTATCTTTAAAGGGCTGTATCGCTTGAATCGTAATAGGTATTTAGATGTTTCACAGGGTATATACTATTATAGTCGATCTTCCAACAAATATCAAAAGTAACAATTAAAGGAGTCTCTATACAAGAAATGTTTTCTTTTGTTGGCTTATATGATTTGTCTATTATAAAAACAGTAACATATACAAGCGTAAATTTTGTTACAGTTCAAATTTAAAGTAAACAAAAGCAATACAGAAACCGATTGTGTGTGAGTAGGGTCTGCACTATAGATTCCGAAGTGAAAAAACTTTTTTCGTAAATACACACAAATACATTTTGTGGTGGTAAAGACTCTTGGTACATGAGTCTGTTTTTACCGGTTTTGTTGGTTTCTGTTATACAAATACTCTATGCCTTAGACCATATATAGTATACAAATAAATTAGAGGAAGAAATCTTTCTGTAATGTTGCTTAAAAATATCGTTGTTTATAATAAATTTTTTTAATTTCAAGTATATTTATCTATACTTGAAATAAAACTGTAGATTGTATCTGATATGGAGCATTTTTTAAAATTTTGGTGGTGATGCAAATAGCCATTTATAAAAAAACACCACTGTTTGAAATACTTATCTGTCTGAAGATGCATTACGCAAAAATTACAAAACGGATTTTTATAAAATTTGTTAAACTTTGTGATCTTGTTATTACATAGGACAATTTACCGCGTGAAAATATTTCATTTCTCAGGAAATATAGAGAAAAAAAAAACGCAAAATTACATAATTTTACCGATCTTGATGATATTGAAAAAGTTTTCAATAATCTTGTTTTTTTTAAGCGGTAACTTTTTAGGGCACTATAAATAATTCTTACATTGTGTGCATTTTAACAGAACCACTATCTGGATCGAAACCAGAATCGTAATCAAAAGCGAGGCCACGATTGGAATCGATAGTGGGAACAAAATTGAAATCCACCGTTATAAAAGATGAAGGAATTTGTTCGATCACGCGGTGGGCCGTAGAAAGCTAGTTATTAATATAAGTATGATAAACTACACCTGGAAGATTATTCGGTGACAGGAAGATTTATAGTTATAGCGATTTAGAAAAGGTGTATCAAAATGATATCTCATAATTACATTTACTGTGAATGCCTCATTGGTGAAGTTGGGAATGAGTCTACTCTGCCTTGAAGGTGAGGGTTCGATTCCCGCATAAGACAAAACTTATTTGATTAAAAATTAATGTTTATCTTGAGTCTGCGTTTTTCTATGTATTATTGTATTATGTGTCAGTATTCACAAAGAAAAGTATTTATATGTTTTCATCAAGTATCTGATACATAGTATTAGCCTCCTTGTTTAGTTTAGAACTAGACGGAGTTTGTGTGTGTGTCCGAAAATATTTATTACTAGTGGTCACTCGTTCACTTCTGCTGGGCGTAAATGTAAATTTAGCACTTTTTTTATTCATATGTGATTCCGGCGCTCTTTGTTGCTCCCGTGGACATAGAATGAATACTTTCATTTTGTACCGGCTAATTTTTCTGCCGTAATCGTGATCACGGTTTTGTTCTCGATATCAATTCTGGTTAAACTGCCGGATGCAGTTCCCGTCTCATTTTCGATTCCAATATAGAACTCCATACCGAACTCGGTCCTCCCTTGGGCATTAATGGTAGTTATAACAAATTACTATTCATACTGCAACGGACCTCCAAACACATAATATTATAAGAATCTTAAAACCACCTACAAACGATTTCGCGACGAATGATCAAAGCCCCAATAACCCGTGCAGCCGTTACCTTCGACAAACATCTATACAAACATACTTTGTATTATGAATAGCCTATAACCATCTACAGATGATTCTGCATCGAATAGTCATGTACTGTACCCATGTGGTCCCATGGCGACATGCTTAGTAGTTTTTGATGCGCGGCTAAAAACATTTTCATTATATATGTATATATTATAATAGGTACAATAGGTAATAGATTCAGGTGGTATGTAGGCATCTGGCTTCTGTGTCCAGTCCCGCGAACACGGGTTTTATTTGCATTTGAATTTAATCGTAGATGGATAGTCAGGACTTGAAACAAAACAGTCGGTGTGTAGCAAAATAGTTGGTCACGGCTCCTGCACACGTACAGCGGCCTCTATAATAATAAAAGATCAATGCGTAAAGTGAGATTGAGTATATATAAAATTTATAAGCAGAGAAATTGAAGAATTGATCAAATGAATAGTTGTCCTCCTGTCGTTTTTAATTTAAGATCCTGGATACCCTAAAGCTCACAAAGTGTACCATCCTTGTTATAATATATACGTAATTATATGAATCGTGCGAAAAATAGATGTTTCCTAATACGACCAAATACGGCAATACTATGATAAATTTATATTAACATTATTTACCGCGTTTTTACGCGGCGGCGCTGATGAACAAAACTTAAAATATACGAATTCCATGTGCGAATGTACTTACAATCTCGAATGGATCTTCTTGTAGAGTAGAGGGTTCGTGAACGTCGGGTCGTCCAGCTCGTTGTGCCCCAATCTCCGGAAGCAGTTGTAGTCCACGAAAACATCCCTCCGGAACTCGCGCTGGTACTCGAAGGCTATGTTCGTCGCTTTCACCACTAGCTTCCGATAATAAGACACTGAATGAATCTTCATACGTCTGAGTAGTTTGATATGTGTTACGGCAGATAATGGTTTTGTCTGCGGTTTTAAGATATACTATAATCAATAAACGAGCATATAAGACACTCCACAGAGTGTCTTATGTGCTCGTTATAGGTCACATAAATGAGATCAGGGATGGAGAAAGAAAGTAAGGGGTTTAAAAAAACCTGTTGTAAATAGCAAGACTTGAACTAAAATTGGAATTGGGATCACGTGTTCTAATTATAGTTCTTTCAATACTAGCAAGAATAATTTTCTCTTAGTAATCAGCCCTGAAGAAATCCTCTTAGCTGTTGATTTGATCTGTTTTCATACCCGATTTTTACATTTAGCGAGCGGTCTTAAATAGACAGATCACAGAAACAGTTCAACTTTTCTTGAGAGCTACTTAACGTTCTGTTTTTTTTTTCCATTGCTCGAGGAAAATCTTGGAACTATATTTGATTAATTTAACCGACTATTCTTCTAGAACTTAAAAAAGATTTTCTGTTGCTGAAATGGACGAAATTTCGTGAAACTATTTCTATGATGACTAATATATTTGTCAGCAAATTGTGTGCTTGAAATACGCGTGGTGGTAGTTCATTCTACTATAATTGTTGTAGTATTAGTACAAAATGCAAAGAAATAGAAATTGATATGCGCTGCTGTGTTTAATATAATATTGTAATTATTTTAACTTGTATATTAGTATATATTTTATAGAATGCTTTATTGTTCAGCTGTGATAATTATTCCATTTTTGTCCTTCATTTCATCAAACCTCCAATAATTTGTAGAGTGGTAAAATAAAGTAATTCTAAACGTAATATTCTCATGCAAACAATGCTGTTAAACAATACCTAGCACAAAATATGCCACTTGAAGAATTCTATAAAAACATTGAGGAGATAAAGGGTTTACCTCGGGGTGGTCTCCGTTGACGTGTATGACTGGTGGCTATGGCTTTGGCCAGATCGGTCACGTACCGGCTGGACCTGCCGCGGTTCGCCGGTAGTGTGAAACCCACCTGAACATATTTAATGAGTTTGTAAAACTAAATATCCATAACACGTCATAATTGCTCAAATCATGGAGTGTATCACATCCCTATGAGCAGTATTTATATATCTTGTTAGGTCAGTCTTTTATCGCCCTACTATTGAGAGATTGTCTCTCAATTTTACTTTTCGCGTCGAGGGGAGAATGAATGTTAAGCTCATCGCGTTTAACATTCAAACGATTTGAATGATAATTATGCAACATTCGTGATTGTTATGTCATCATCCCATCGTCACATGACGATCACAAAAAATTGATGTGAATCGAATTGTCGCGATTTCATTGCGTTAACTTTTCATATGGAAAATTGGTATGGAATGAATTTTGATTTTTGGCAAGAAATCATTTTAGCAACTATAAAATAAAGACGTTGCGTAAGTACTGATCTATGACGAAATAAAAACAAACAATTCTAACTTTTTACTTGATATTATTAAATTCGAAAAATCTAAAAAATGTTTTAGTATGAAGATAGTCTTTTGAAAAAAATAACAAAATAATTTAAACGGTTTCATATAAACCCAAAACGACGAAAACGATCTTACTTGGTTGTTGACCACCACGTGGATGGATCCGCCCACGTGGAAGTGAGGCGCTTGGGTCAACATCAAGGTCTCCTGGTTGACCCCCTGGCCAGTAAATGCTGCGTCACCGTGTATCTGAAGAAGATTTAATAAATAATCAGTAATCACTTATAGTTTCGTACACCTGAATATAAAGTAAATTCCTTCATTATCCTTTGTATCGATTTCATTTTAGTCTAATACCCAAACCCGCTGTTAATCCTGACCCTGATGATCCCTTTTCTGTTAATTTCCTTTTCGATATAACTGTCGTTTCTGATACCGGTATCGCTCTCGACTTCAATCTCGGTCCCGGTGTCGATCTCCAGCTTCTCTTGGACATTGCTTCAGCAAGAATTAATCGCCATAAAACAAATAAAGGATTTTCACTGTTCATGTAGACGGAGCCAAGGGAAAAGCTAGTTGTAGTTATAGAATAAATACGGTATTAAATCATCGATCATCGAGATACACAAAAATTATAAAGCCAAATCTCGATATGATCAATAGTTTCCTTTGGCTGCATACAGGACATAATTCATTTATTTAGAATTTGTCGTTAGAGCTTATCGACTGTTAAGTATACAGTCGATAACATATAATATAACATGTTATAACATATAATATATACAACAATACTTGTAGTATGTATGTTTTGCATACAATGTAGACAGCTTATGGGTAGGTTAAGTTTAGTTTGCAATAAACCCGTAATGACGCAGACACGTAGTTTTCATACAAAACAAGACTATAATCATAAAATTAAAAAATATATATTTCATTCCATAAATGATTTTCTTTCAAATTTTATATAATTTGAAAACTTGTCATCAATACTGTTTAAGTATAAATACATTTATATATTTATACATTCCTTATCCATTCATTTATACACACAATTTTACTTTACACGGGGCGTGAATTTATGCTGTTTGTAAAATAATAATAGGAAATTATTTTGGACTTATAAAAGATACATATTAAAAAGAACATTTAAATAAGAAGAATTAATGCGTAAACCCACCTGAACATTAAGGACTTTGTCTCCCATTCTAGAACTACCGTCAGGCGAATAGTCTCCTTCTTTAAGATACATCTGTTTTGACCTAGTTTTTCCCATAGAAACCGGATTGATTGCCTGTAAATATAATAATTTCATAACTATCTGTCCCTATGATACGGTAATAATACATTGATAAGTGAAATAAAGAAAATTATAACCTCCAGATGAGAAGGGTTGTTCAGTAGTGAGACCCTGACAGATTTTCCGTTTATCGTGATGTCTGTGGATGAGCCTAGAAATGATAACGTTAACAGTCAATATGAAAATCAAAGCATGTTTGTTATGTGTTTTGAAAGTAAGCAACACAAACTATATAAAATTGGTTTATATAGATTTTAATATGAACGAATAAAATAATAAAAATATATGAATATGTAGTTTTATTCAATCGACCCTATAAGCATTTGAAATATTTTGAAATTGAAGCTTTCAAAGCAATATTTGGACAATTTTTCCGATGTCAATTTAAAAGAAATTTTATTTAAGAAATGGCAAATGAGAATTAAGTCACAAGACAACATTTCAAAACCGGTCAATTGCGAGTTGTATTAGCGCGGTTGGCGTTCCATTAGTTCGCATTTGTATATAACGGAATAACTTTATATATAAAAATTTCGCGTCACGTTGTTTATCCGCGATGAACTCCCAAATTACTGAACCGACCTTAATCAAATTTAGCACGCTGTATGTAATTTGGCGCAACTTTACAGATAGAATTGTTTTTATTTCGATAGATGGTGCATTTGTCGAGATATAATTTTTTAACTTTTACAACAATTTTTTTAGATTTCTTCTCGAAAACACAAACACATATCCATACAACCACGAATTTAAATTTCACTAGACCCTTCTCAATTGGCATAAGACTGATTGACAAAAATAAATTTATTTCTTTATTTTAAAGTATTGTTGTCTTAAGACAACAATATCATGTAGCTGAGACAGACAATTTTATGTAAGCGGTAATGGAATTGAAAACGAAATGAGAAACAGATTCGAGAGCCAGGTCTGGGACCGAAATTGAACACGAGACCGAGTTCAAAACTGAGCGTGGATCAGAGCGTGAGCGTCAGAATTAAAGCCTGATCGGGATCGAAAGACGAAGGACGAAGGAATTACTTGCCCTCGGTTTCGTTCAAATCGGAACTGTGACTGATAGGGGAATCGAAGTTGAAAACCGGATGCGAACAGGATTGAGAACGGAACCGGGACCGAAATTCAAAATGAGCTGGGGTCGTAAGCGATTGTGGGGCCTGGATCAGAATAAAAACTATGACTGGAATCCAAATCGACGGCGAGACTGACATCAATCGATAAAAAGATGAAGAAATTCATTCTATGTCCATGCTGTCATAGTTGCGGGCATTGGCTAAATGGGCATGTCACTACAGCAATAGGCAGAACAACGTCTGCCGAGCCAGCTACTGAATATAAATTTTATTAATCGATGAAGGATGTTCACACGGCGGCCTGGACCAAAACTTCTTATTAGAGACTAAAAAGGAAAACGTGAACAAACATTGTACACGTACAATATAGTTTAACAAATTACGTAGTGTTTATATCACAAATATATATTTTTCTGTGAGTCAAGTTTTACGATTTCGCAAACAAAAGTTTTCGGTGCACGTAGCTGATGGAAAATATAAAAATATATGACTTTACAGAAAAATGGAGACAATTTTTTCCCATAAAAGCAGATTCTTAGATAATTGATAGTTAATATCATAATTATAGTACCTTTAAAATCAAGTAGACGAAATAAATTTGAAACGCTCGACACGTCACATGCCATTAAATACTATATTTCTTTAACAGATATTCTTTATGTGAAAAATTATCTCTTTATTTATCATCTTAATTGCTTTGAGAACCAAGACAATTTTAGAAGCCAAGTTTTGAATATAAAATTCCTTGTGTAATTGTTTGATCTCCGACGTGAAGTCGGTACTTAGTTCAAGAGTGGCCCAAGATTAAAGTAGAAAACAAACGACATGGAGAGTCAGATACCAACTTGGAAATAATTAATTTGTTTGAGTTTCTTATAAACATGTGCGCGTGAGCGTTTGCAATGCAATGTGGAGATTTGTAATACAATTTACAAAGTTACAAGTAGTAACTTCTTTACTTAATATTCTATGGATATGTTGTCGATATATAACGTTTTGACATTATGCATGATCCAATAATATTTTTTTAACTAATGTTCTTGAATAAAATTCATGGTAACAAAAATATAAACGTCAACATTTAAAATTAAACATAAAATTAAAAATGTTATTGTTAATGACCTAAAGTACTCCAAAATCTATACTTAAATTTGGCAGCATAAAATATATCCACACTTAAATCATGTAAGTAAATCGAAACAGTGGTTCTTGAGCTATACTACAAACAACGCACACGCAGACAGACGTAGAAAGAGAGAGAAACGTCGTGTTTTATTATATCCATACATAATAAAACACGTACATACATACATAATAAAACAATAAAACATAATTTATTATTATACTTCCATAAGTATAATAAATCCATGATGATGGCCGTTCAATATTAAAAAAATCCTTCAAAAATAAATGTTTAATGGATTTTAAAAAGCGATACGTCATCAAAAGAAAACTCATAATGCTACTCATTTTATGTAGGTCTATTTTTTCAATATGGTTACTTTATGTAGGTCTCAAATATGTAACCACATAGGTCCCTTAGCGATGCAGTTGTTTTTCCTTTGGATCGTTAAGTTTTTAGGCATTGAACGAGGATTTTATTAAAAAAAATGAAGCACCAAAACGAGCTTAGTTAGTCTGTTATATGAAATGTTGATTAAGAAAATCTAATAAATGTTAAGACATATTTTAAATATGTACTCGTTGACTTATCACGGCGAGGTCGTTGAATGTTTAAGTGTGTTTTTGAACATCTTTTGTAGACAGCGTGTTTTTTAGTTCCGATTTTCGTAGTGGTAGGTATTACAGTTTTGTTGGGTCATATTTTATGGTGTACAGGTATTTCCGATAAAATAATGATCATCTCATTGTAGCAATATTGTGTCGTGAGGAATGTAAATTTCATCAGAATTATTTAAAAAAATAATCAACAAGAAGGAAAAGTAAAAGTGGAAATATATATTATTTTAAATATCGATGAATACTGCAGGAGAACGTGTCATCATAGTTGGATGGATTCGGACCAGCGCTGCCTAGTGTCCAGATTAAAGTGGGACGTCCCGCAAAAGAGCTGATTTTTTAAATGTCCCGCCGGGACAAGTGTGTGTCGTGCATAATGATATTTTCCAGTTAGACAAAGAAACAAAAAAATAATATTTCACCGAATATACATTTTTATCAAGCATTTCATTTTCTTAGCTTTATATTTATTTGTCGTTGTTCCGCGTCAAAATGCTTTGCCTCGAATTTTTTATTCAATTTAAATACATGTCCGAATTTATGAAAATATTACCTGGCAACACCGGATCGGACTATCAATATAAATAAGTGTATGGTCGATACTGTTGAATTCAAATGGCATACTCATTGGATTGCATGATGAATTATATGAAGACAGTTTATAAATAAAAGCATAGACATTTGAAATATGAGTTTCGTGTTTGTAATGCAGTTTTGTTCAAAGATAATGTACTTGATGCGGTCAAGCAAATCTGGCGTCCCATCGTTGAATATAAACTTGACTCAATATAAGTCAATATATATCCAAATTCTAACAAACTAAACTAAATGAAAACATAAACTATCTTTTTCAAATAAATAAAACATAAGATAAAATGTATAGAGATCTGTGACTGTTGCGGCAATGGCGTTGTGTAACTTTCCAATTCTGTATTGCGGCCATCAAGCCGCCTGTCCAGGTGTGGAGATAAATGTAACATCTTTCAAGCGTGAAAAGCGCTAGACGATAAGGGTTCATAGATCTATATGTAGATCAAGTACTCACTGAGATGCGTGGATATATCGCAGGCGGAGGCTGCTTCATCAGGGAACTCCGGGTTACCGCTGATCTTGTGGAAGATCTTGACCGGGGGACACCGCAGCAGTCCGCTGAGCACGTTCAACTTACCGCGGTGAGCCATGCCCAGGACTATATGCTGTATTTCAGCTGAAAATTTAATTATTTACGATTTTTAATAAATCCGAAATTGTATGATTCTCTAATTTGATTATAATATAACATTAATTATGTCGTATAATAAACGTATTAAGTCGTATATTCACGGCAAGAATCGATTTTGTTCTATTATGAAAGTAATAGATTTTTTACAAGACTTCCATTCTGAATTCAATTTTTCTTACTCTTATTGCATTGATAGAAGAAGCGTCATTGAACTCAATCCATCAGTAGTTTTATGTACAAACATGTGCGGACAGTGTCAGACAAGGTGACATCGTTTCTAAAGGTTAACAACTTTCAAAATAATAAATTTAATTTAATTTTTCTATAAAAATACACAAAAATACTAATTTCTATTTTAAAATAAAAAAAAACGCGTTTTCTTTCAACATGTTACAAAATAAAAACCAAAATATTGACAATGAATGGAAAAACAGTTGTCAATGTGGTATCAGGTTTTTATCAGTGCAGTCTAGATATACCTTCCCCCAATATTTTACTAGAGAACGAGGGTCTTGGCCCTTAACCTTTTCACGACGATCCAGCGTGAGCGGTGGCTTTTAACTTGCCGCGAGACACGGAATAACTTCATTTAAACTAAGAAAATTCGTCTGTTAATTCTGTGCTGACCAAAGTTGACCTGATTTCAGTGTTAGCAATGTAATGACCGGTCCATTACCACTTGAGTGTTCAGCAAAAAAAAGCCACGTAAAAAGTTAATCACTTCTTCGGTTTACGTTGCCTTCAAAATTTTGAAAATAAAAAGTTTATCACAGAAGAAAACTGATTTCACCAAAACAATGATTTAGAAAATCTAAGAATACTCTTTTTAAAATACTAATTACAATTATTACAACGTTATAATATGTTAAAAGATTAAATAACCGAAAAAATTTGAAAAATGGTTGACTCTAAAGGCCAGCCCTAAAACTTCCCGCTATGATACTTAAGGATGTGTTTTTGAGCTAATTGAGTTTACAAATGTAGTTATCTAAAAGGTTAAAGACCTATCTTTAAGCTTTTCCTGCTTGAAAATCCAATAAACAGTTAACCTGATAGGTCATTCCCGAAACTTTTTGCTGCTTTCGAGTTACCTACCCGGGTAACTCGATTTTTGAAGATTCAGTATCCCAACAATAACATAAATGTGAAATGAGAGCTAAGTGCAATATGATATATGCCGAACACAGACTGAATTGATCTAATGGGTGCCAAGTTCTCAGCCCTGATTATATAATTTAGTAACTTATATTAAACAGGTCTGATCTGGTTAGTTTTATGTACGAATCAATGTAATACAAAATACAATAATATATTTTTAGCTCCACGAGTTCAAATATTTAGGATTCATTAAAAAAACGATTTTTTAATTTTTAAACTACGATATCTATCAAACGCGTACTTCGATTATGATCTGATTTACGAAATTCCACATAATTTTTTAAACAAGGAAAATTGAACATTAATCTAAAAATATTAGAAGCTATTTCGAAAAATACTTTTTCGTGAATTTTTAACGATATCTCTTGTAACGGTTTTTATTTTTACTTTATTTCATTTTTTATATATATCAACATAGAGTGAAGTATGGTAACTCCGACGATATTCTAACACACCCTCCTATCCTCCCCTCGTCATGTAAATTTTAATTTTAAGTTTTGGTGAGGTAGTTAAATTTTTTGTGTTTGTATGCCGTCGGGGGTATATGTATTTTTCAGCCGGGACGCGTTATGTTTGAGACTGCTCTTTCGCCTGAATACGCCCGTAGCGGCTAAGCTCGAGGTTCATGGCACCTCCTCTGGCCGCACTACCTGCCCTCGGCGCCCCCGTTGCAGCAGTCCGCTGCTGCGGAACCCGAAGTTAGTGGCGCCTTCGCCGCCCGGCCGGTGCGCCTAGTGCTCGCTACCGCCTCGCTTGTACTTCCAGGCGCCCCTTGCCGCCCGCGCCTCGCGGCCACGAGTTATGTACCGTTTCATATACAATTAAACTACTGTATACGTGTCGGTGTATAACTATAGTAAATAAACTATTGTTAAAATTGTGGTTTTGTTTCTCATAGACGCGGATCGCATGCTCGGAACCGGAAACGAACCTTGACACTCTCGAAAGAACCACAGATTTTGATGTAGTTTGCAATGATCGACGTTGCTTTTTAAGCAGAACAGATGGTTAAATTTATCGGTAGAATAGTGTAAGAGATTTTATATATAAAAGTACTTTTTGAATAAATTGCCTCCAAATATATCTTTTGAACAAATCAAACGACTTTTATGCAATCTATGGCCATCGATGCGTCTGATCGGGGAAAAGATTTGATTAGGTTTTGGGATCGATAGGTTGACCAGTATAAAAGTTATTTAAAAAAGAATTCTGAAAATTTTATATTTGAATTTTCTCAAAATCTTCTACATGAAATCAGCTCAAATTTTCAGGTAAAATATTAAGAGATGATGAAAACCCGATTCTTGAAAATGAAAAAAATATTCATTTCTCATTGTGAAAAGTTGTAAATAGAATTTTGAATATTGTGCCGTGTATTGTATTTCATAAAAAATTATCATAAATAAACAAGTATTATACCAGAGGTATTCAATAGGTTTCTATTCCTCACAAAACTGAATGGAATGAATAATAAATTAACTCAAGAAATAGTGTTTTACCAAATGATTACGTAAATGTATTCAGACAATAAAACGAACTAACGTTTACGATATACCTTTTCATTCAATTTGTTCTATAAAATAACTTATTTAAAAGCCTTAAAGTGATTGAAAGTTTGTTTCCTTGAGTGTCTTCTACAAAAAAATCTATTTTAAGGTTTCTTACATTCGCATAAAAAACTGGATCATTTTGATTGGTCTATCTATCACAAGACAATTCGCTCTGACTCTCTACTGGATTATTCAGACGAAAGTTTGAAACGCAATTGAATTACTGTGACATAAACATGGACGAGTAACGTAAATAAATAAATTTGAATATGGGAGTTACTTTGGGTGATATCAAAATGGGGGAAAATATATGATTAATTTGAAAACACTTAAATTTTCATAATTTGGAATGTAATAAATTATGTATAATTAAAATAAATAATTATATGCTATAATTAAATGCAATAGTTTTATTTTTATTAAAATAGACCATTTCCCTCGTCTTTCAAACTAACGAACCTAAAATATGAATAATAATACAGAAAATATTGAGGATAAACTTTGCATAGGTTACAAGAAAACCTATGAGAAGTCTGTCCCCATTATTGTACATACAAGCTTATTTGTTGCATATGTCTTCGTTACCACAAAGAAATTAGTAACAAATTAAAAACGCACAGTAGATAACTGAAAATTTAAAAGAGTTCAATCGCACTTTTGTGGTTTATAACGTAATATCTCACAATCAAGTTTATATATTCAGAATGGCATTTGAAGATCAGTGGTAATTGATGGTTTAATTTGTAACAACCAAAGCGCGACGTCTTCGGGCGTGCGAAATAAACACGGTTTTCGGTTCGAACCTGTCTCGCGAAGTCGACTTTTAGCTTGAGTTAGGACAAGCGGTTAATTACCCGAAGTCGTCAGTCGGAATAGGGTCGAGAAGAAAGTCAGCAAGCTCTCGGCGCCTCCCCGCAGTAGCGTTTGACAGTTGGAAATTTGACGGAAAGGAATTTGTCCCAGGCTTGCGAGTGGAGCAGTTCCTTCGCTATTTCTATCCTCCTGTCCTTGTCTATGGCATCCGAATCGCTCTCTATGCGTTTCGCGAACCACTCTTTCGCTTTCGCTCTGAAATACATAATAATAAAAAGGGTTATTCTATAGGAAAAGTACACGGAGAAGCAAAACTGGAGGTTTAGTTTGTGGTTTGCGGCTGTTGGTATGATTATTTTGTTATATTCGTGACAGTTAAGAGAAACAAGTCATTTGTTTTTTTAACATTGTTTTTATCTTTGTGACTTTTTTTTACTATTATCATAAATTCACGCTATTTCTAAGATAGGTAGGTATATACTACAGAGTTTCATTACATAATATTTAAGCCTGTTTATTCAGAATCATAGAAAAAATAATAAAAGGAATGAAAATGGTAAAATCAGGACATTACCGATTCATTAGATATTATTAAATCGATCCTACTTTTTAAGTCAAAAATTACTAAGATAAAAAGACACGTGTTACAAGACAAACATGTATGTTAAGTCACATCACTAATGTTTGGGCTACATAATAATTAATGTCTTAATTTATGGTATATCTAAATTCTTGGCATGATTATTAATATTTAATGTAACCTAGCAAATTTTTCAATTTTTCTTATTGGTTTGGAAGGTTAAGTACACAATTAGTTACAACTTTATCGCCATTGTTATCTAAAAAAACAGAAAATTCATTTCATATAATGTGCTTTAGAGATTTGTGAATACACGATAAAAAATGTAGGCAGATAAGAAAAAACCAATAACTGAAATTGCGCTTTACGTCAATGCACCAGGCGTGCAGTTCTAAACGGTCTAGTTAATCTGTGAACGTCATTCGATGAACCGATTACGATATAGAATTCAAGACTTACTTCGTGAATTAGAAAAGAAAATTAATATTTGTTTGAGATACTCAAAATTTCTATATTTTGAAATACTTTAAACTTGTCTCGAGAAATATAGAGTAATTTTATTTATTTCAAATATGTATTCATAAACATTTTTTGATACTTAACGCGAAAATTAAAATAATAACATGGTCGAGATACTAAATTACAACTTTTAAACATATTTAAAATATAGCTCGTAGGATGAAGTCGGAGTTATAGGAAAACAAAGGATAAATATACACTAATAGCATAATATATTCAAATTCGATTTCAGCGTTTGCCAGACGAAGGTAAATATCCTCGAGACGGTATTTTATTATTTGCGCCACAACCGTACCGTATTGTCATGGTAATGGAAGAAAAAAACTCAAATCTTGGCTATTATTCTTGCGAGTGAAGAGAAAGTAATACCGGCTTGCTCTCGAAAGGACGAAATAAAAGAAAAGCAAATAAAGAATTCCGTTGCTCACTTCTAAATAACCAAATTCGTATGATATATTGCCGCAGTATATTTCTTCCAAGCGGCTCACGAGCTCTGACACGCGCCTCGGCCCGCTCCCGCCGTAGAGGAGCGCCGTTCTGCGCTGTCGCTCGGAGAGGCCGTATCGTACTAGCTTCAATTCCGGGATTTCCTGTGAAAATTTTTACCTATTTACAAACAGCAAATGGAGGCAATCAATATATCACTAGATGCAGCCTTTGCTCTGTGATTTGTAGACCCAGAAACGGACGAGTTTGCATGAGACGTTTGATGAATGTTATAGTGAAACAAGAGACGTATGGGGTACGTACATTTACGTATATATGAGGATCTGTCCTTTTTTCTGGAAAGTAAACACAGATCCTCACGTGTATATATATATATCTCTGCCTGTCTGTTTTTCTGTCTATTTACAGTTCATTTTCTTCGAGCCTATTGGACCAATTATCTTAGAATTTGGTAAATATACAAAATTAGGTAATCTTGTAACGAGCTTATGGATTGAAGAAACGAATTGTGATTGTGAGTGTTCATTTCGAAAAATAAATTGAATAATTAAAAAGAAATGCCAAATACGTTACGCGAAGTATGAAATTAAAAGACTTGTTTTGAGTTTGTTTTAAAAATAGAGCGTATCCTTTATCTCTACAACTATTCAATTTATAGTTTTTAAAACACATAAAACGGTGAGCCTCAAAAGAAGTAGAACGAAAATCCAAAGCCTTCAAAATCCCACGGGAAACGAAAAATGATCGTGAAGAAAAAAATTGTATAAAACGTTTTTCTTAATATCAACGAGAACTAAGTTCATTAATTATACCAGCATACTGGACCAATTATTGGTAAAACTAGTGCTCTGTATGCTGGCCTATTCTCAACAAGAGATATTAAAATAAACAAAACACGCCTTATCATTTATCGATTGGACAGCAGTGAGTACCATAACTGTAGAAGATGTACAAAATACTAATAAAATGACTAATACAATTTTGACTGTTCGTATTTATGATAAGTTTTATTCCAGTTTAAGGTGATTGCTTATAATTTATGCATCGTACATTATTCAATAAGTGACAGTCTCAAATTCAAATTGTAAAATCTTTATTTCATAAGTTGCAAAATAACACTTTAAATACGTCATAATTTTTGGGTACTTATAATTTATCGCTCGTTCGGAAGGCAGTTTTCCTCAAGAAGAACGAGCAAGAACCTAAGGATAGCTCTTTTCTAATTTCATTATACATAACCAAAACAAATACAAAACCATTATAAACGAACGACTCGGTAAGAAGTCGAGCCGCTTATGCCCATGGGAATTTGTATTCCAAATATTCGGAAATTGTATAATACGCTTTTTACTGAGCGATTGTTTAATAACACCTTAAATTTACGTGGGTAAATCCTGTTTAAATGTATATCAACAGTGACCTTATTCTAGCCTCCGAATTGACTCAGTGGTTTGATTGAGGATTTATAGAAAAGGGAAAAAATGGAGACGAAAAATAACAAAACTAAACACGCGTGAGTCAGATTTATACTCACAGGTGTGAAATAAAAACAAAAAATGAAACTATAAAAGTAATCGGACCTCTGAATATAGGATCTTTCGCAAAGAACGCAATGAAGTGATATTTGCCATAGCACTTAACTTGTAAAAAATGACACCAGTTTTACTGATATATAAGCTACGTAAAATTATTATAACTATCCTTATAAATTTGAAAAACCTGTCGTATAATAATATTAGTATGATTATATTCTTGAGATGAATAAGGTACGAAACTGCACATGAATGGACATAACAAAACTATAAGGGCTCTGATTTTTGCCTTAGACTACAAAACCTTTAAATTTGGGATTCATATAGCGAACGCTTTTACAGATGTCTATTTGACATGATGCTACAAAATATATTTTGTTCGTATACCCCATTGCTTTGTACATCCTGGGTATTTATTATAACTAGGACACAAAATTGGCCCTTAAAGGTGGTAAATCTAAAAAGAAGAATTTTGAAGTATTTTCAATACGAGGCGTATTCAAGTTCTTTAGGTATTGTTTCAGAAGGTTCTAGAAAATAATCTCTGAAAAGTGATTGAAAACCTACATTTATATAGGTTATAGAATAGATTTTTGCAATTTTTACATCGACCGATCATGATGTCCACCACGATCCCAATCTTGGTTCCGCTTTTAATTCTAATACTAGTCTTACTCTTTGATTGTGATTCTGGTTTCGATATAGATACTGGTTCTGCATTTGCTATATTCACGCGGGGAAGCCCTGAGCAAAAGCTATTATCCTTACAAGTTGTAATTTGACATATAAACTGTAAGGCTGGGGAAAAAGTTTTTCGTATTTTACATTTACATTTATATATAAGCTATTTTATTCAAAAAATTGTTGCTATTTTATAGGTAGTCCCATCGCAGTAGAAACTTTGAGACTTCGGATCAAAAACTGCGACAAGAAGTTTTAACAGCCTCTCGATGTTGAGCCAACACTACCTGAAGAATTCTAAAGAGACCGGAATAGGTAAACATCTGAGGGTATGGCTCAGGGCTAGAGTTAAGGCTATATGGTGGATGCATTGTCACTCTCCAATCGAACTCTCAATATTTGCTGAGTGGCTAATAATGTGTGTGTGGTCTGATACTATCATTGTGAAAATCCACACCCTTTCTGTTGATCGATTCCGACCGTATTTTCTCTACTTTTTGCCCGAGTTTTATCAGCTGTGGGCAGTAGAGATCCGAATTGAGGGTTGTGTTGGCGGTAAAAGCGTAATGAATAATTCCCTTCTAATCCTACCTTTCCATAGTATGCTATAGTTTCGCTATGGTCTGTGGAGCTGGTTTGCCTTTTAATTATGATATTTTTACCAAGTTCTTGTCGAAGTTCATCCATTTCTCATTGCCAGTGATCAAAGGTGTCATAAACGATTCGATTTAGTTACGTTTCAATGGAGAATAGCAAATGAGTACGCGATTCATTAGATTACTTTCAGTGAGCTCGTGTGGGACCCAAGCATTGAGCTTTTTTATACCGGGTGTAAGGGACAGCCCTCAGCAAACTGATAGGGTTTATTCAGACCCTTATTTTGAATCAAAATCCACTGGTAATTTTCTCAGGAAAAAAAATGATTTTTTTTTTCCGTTAAAACTACTTTATTTCCATGTAAAATCACATTTTCTGTACGCAGCATTCCATTTTTATAAATAAAACAGGTAAAATAAAAAAAGCAGCAATGGGTCTTTAAAAATGGTAGCGACTCATTAGGTAGAAGGTGATAAAACAAATCAGTTTTCTTGGATTTCCTTAACTTTCCTGAAATAATTTCATGCGCGGATCATCTTAGTATAATATACTGAGTTCACTTTATCAGTTTGCCAAAGGCTGTCCCTTACACCAGGTATATTCAGCTTTTTTTCAAATGGGTCAAAAATATTTTGTGGTCAATCCTCAGCTCCTCGCCTATGTTATTAAAACTAATATGGCGATCTTCTTCTACTTTTTCCAAAATGGTATTGACTTTATCCGTAACAGGTCGACCAGAGCGAAGTTCATTTTTGCCATCAAAATTGTCGGACTGAAAACGCCTGAACTAGTTTTGTGTAACTCTAACGATACTGGCGCCTTACTGTCACATTTTTTGTGGTTTGTGTCGCATTTTTCCCTTTTGCAATAAAATTCAATATGTATCTAATTTCTATGTTAGATTCATTAATTTTGTGGACAGAAAAATAATAGAAAATGGCGAGACGCCGTTTCTACTTTTATTTTTTTAATGTCATCTTTTTAATGGTATCAAAACTAGCCAAATACAAATAGCACAACAAAATAGATTTTATTGCAACTTTTACTCATGAAATACAAAAAAAATCCCCGACCTAACATAATATTGTGCAGTTTTGTATTGAAACTAATACTTTTGCATAAAGGGTAACGAACATTCATACAAAAATTCTTACAAATTTCACGTTCATAATATTAACTAAATAGGATGATAAGTGATCACCTGTTGACATCTTTATACTCCACGTTGTCAACGCTGGCGCGAAGGTGTCCGTATTGTCTGTAGGCCTCGACCAATCGCGTCGTAGCACAATTTCATTGTATGGCGTACAGCTCATTTGGTGATTCTGAAAACATTTACATTTTTACATTATTCAAACTTCAACCTTTGCCTGCATATTAACAATTTTAAAAGTTTCACTTTATAAACAGTGCGACATATTTTAAAACTAATACATTAAGTGATAATGGCAAATTATAGTTCCATAATATACTAAGAACGTACATTAGTGGAGTGAAAAAAATATTTAAACTTTGTTACTCCTGTATCACCAATGGATGATCTTAGAGATATAAAATAGAATTTCAAGTTTCTACGTTTACATCTTAAGAAGCCTCAGTAACTAGCTTGACGCACCGTTCTACTGCCTGTGTGTGGCAAGGATACTTTTCGATATCAAATAATTAGTCACCTGAGGAAATCACGCTTGAAATTTCTGCGTCACAATATTTCATGGTCATCGGAGGTTCTGTTATTTTTTCATTTGACCAATCAATCAAATCATAATAATTAGATGCATCGATTTTAAGATTTGGGAGTTGAAATTCTACTTTCTTTCTTTCCTTTAAACTCTTTCTTGCCTTTAAAACTCTACGAAGTCCTAGTTCCCTTATGTGAGACTCATCATCTTGTAACATTGCTAATAGTATGTTTTCAGGATGTGGAGAAGGAATTTCTCTGAATAGTTTTATAACAACGCTTTTTGGTCATCCATTAGATACAAACATCTTTTAATATTGTTAAAGATATGAATTGGACCATATTTGCAAGAAGGTTTTGTTTTAATGTCAAACCAATTGGTGCATAGACTTTCATTATGAAAGTTGCAAGATCTTTAAAGATTGAGAAGGTTTCGTTGTTCCAACATATAAACGAAGAATTCTATTAGCGCAAGTCAACCACCGTGAATGTGCAAGTTTACCAGGATCTTTGCTGGCTAAGTTTTGTGGGACCGTACCTCTTGAAATGGCAGAGCATATTTCGTATAAATATTTTGATCAGTGCTAAGGGTATTAGTATTCAAATCCGGTAATTCAATGGGAATGCGTTCGAACACCTATATTTGACAATTTTGGCAATTTTTAACATTTTCCTATGGTCCCCAAAACTGTTTGGTCCTGTAGTTGTACCATCAAGGCTGGTAAATAAATGACGAAGTGGTAGTTCATTTGCATGTAACAAGCACACAAACCATTGTAAAGGTCTTTGCAGATGTTTTTCTAATAAAGTTATGACTCCATTTTTATGTCCTATTTACAGCGGTACTATCACATCCAACAGCTACCAAATATGGCCGATATTCAAACTTTACTCAAGAAACTAAATTATATGTTTCATAATCGTGGCTTTCCCAGAATCAACAGAAAGATGACCGATATATTCAGAATCAGGCTCCAAAATAATTGAAATATGTTCTTCAGTAATATTCTTCCGTTGTGAGACACTGCCACTTTTAGTCACGATTAAAGTTTTATCTTTACGACCATCAAAGTAAATAGCCGTCAAAATTTGTTTGCTCTCAAAGCTTTGTAAATATTTGCGTGCCTTTTTCCGCTCTCTACGTATTTTACTTCGATCTATTACTTTTGACGAGTTTTCAGTGCTGATAACGCTTAAATCCAACAATGCAGCATTTACGATTAATGCAGCAGATCGGTTAGAGACTCCAGTTCGGTCACAAGCAGAAGCTAAGTTTTGCAATTTACTTCTCATTTGTTCAGTTGATTGAGTCGTTATTTCTGTTCGAATTGAACGAACTACTAGAAGAAGAATTAAGAATTGGATCAGAAGAAGTACTTGGGATACTACTGGCTTTTTTTAAAAATTCATCATACTTTGTCTTCCTTGTCTCTTTACGGCAGATAGATTTAGTAGACACTTTATCAACAGACCCAATATACATTTTTCGTTCATTTCTTTGGTCTTTCAAAAAGGTTTCTTCCGCAATAGGGACTTTAATTACACACTTACAAACTTCTCTGGATTCACATTTACAAGTTGCGATGTCAAATAATTTTGATCCAGATTCTTCGTAGAACATTTGCTTTTTCTTTTCATTGCGTAATTTCTTCACATTCTTGTATTTATTATAATAGGAAATCAATCTGGCAACTATTTGTTGATGGCTTATAATGGGAATTGACGCCTAGTTTAAAATTTTTTCAATATCAGCGGCTATCATTTCACACAAATCTTTCACTGCTGGATCTTTACCATTATTCAGGTCCAGTAAGTCATTTCTTAAGCACAAGTAATATTTTATAATATCACAATAAGTTGGTAACACATTATCACTTAGTTTCATTGGATCGCCAAACAAGGGTCATCGCAAGACCTTTCGAGTTTTTGGCATTTTATTGACGAAAAATCCGACTTTTTTTACACTTGAATTTACCACTTAAATAAGAAAGTTAAAGAAAACTACGCAAAGAAGAAAAAGTTAACCCTTTAAAGTAACGTGAAATATAAGTTTTATTACATATAGATACACAATAACATTGACATGCAGGTATACGATAGACGTAAAAATTGTTATTTTTTTCAAATTACCCTTATAGCGCACCACCTCAAAATAAAGGCGTAGGGTTTTGATTTTTAGCATGAATAAAGCTTTCATGTACGGTCATCGGTTAATGACACAGGAAAGGTAAAACTAAAAAAAAATATTTTTTTTCCAAGTTCACTACGCTCTAACGTACATGAAATATTAAAAATTAAAATGCAGCGGAACACGTTATAATATGTACTCCTCTGAAAGTAATTGTGCCGGCATCGTGGGTCAGACAATAAGTAATAGAGCCACTGGAATGGAACCGGAAACTGAATCGAGAACGAAACTAAAGCCGGAATCGGCATTAGAGCGTTTAGTCTCTAGAGGTAGTAAGGAGGAGACATTTATAAGATCAGATAAATTAATTCTATGCCTATACGAATGAACCAACGGGCAAAAAGCTCGTGTACAATATGAATACTAACTTCTCGCAGCGTCACCTACGAGGTTATAAATTAATTATTCTATTTATTCATTAAATCTGTCTTGTTTTGAATTACAATTGTAGCGTTTGTTTCCGAAATAAACTTGTAAGGCACCAGCCATG
Organism: Eumeta japonica; assembly: GCA_005406025.1. Lineage (NCBI taxonomy): Eukaryota > Metazoa > Arthropoda > Insecta > Lepidoptera > Psychidae > Eumeta > Eumeta japonica. The sequence continues at coordinate 46,474 of BGZK01002654.1, forward strand.
GCTGCCAATGGACACCCTCGTAACTCCAGAGGAATTATGAGTGCGTTGCTGGTCTCTTGATATTTGATGGAGGGGAATAGGCTACCTGAACTCTCACTCATTGAACGAAAAGCGGTAGGGGAAGCTGTTACTTCACGGCTCTACTCTAAAATTAGCCTTTGCTCTCGATTTCGGTCCCGGTGCTGTTCCTGTACCTATTTTATATCACGCTTTTTACTCTGATATTAGTTTTACGCTGATCTCTGATCTTAGTCTCGATCTCAATTTTACTCCCCGTCTCGCTTCTGATTCAAATTCCGGTATCGGTTACGGTTCCGATTCGGATGAAGTCAGTGACAACGTCCTTTGTTACTCAAGGATAGAATAATTTTCTAGTAGTGAAAGACTTTTTTAGAATCGGTTCAGTAGCTTGGTTTAATATTGCGAATACTCAAACAAAGTAGAGAATAAAGTTAGTTTTTCTTCAGATATCTTCCCGTTTGCGCTAATTACATATAAAGTTTCAATT
>BGZK01002655.1:0-46945 GCA_005406025.1 Eumeta japonica
GTGTAAGTACATCTGATCGATAACGGTTGAACAAGTGCAAGAGAAATTGGGCACAAGCAAGTACTTGCTGGTGAGAAAAAGAGAACTGCTGTATACTTGATAGATTGATTAGAATATTGAGTTGAGTATCGAGTGAACTCAAATTTAAGAAGCGGGCTAAATCTTTTTCTTCTGAAAAACAGTCTATTTCTATTGTAGACCTGATTTATTTTCGTTCAAAAATCAAATTTTTTATGTATAAAAATGAAGATAACAGAATCCCTCAAACATAAAATGAGTACGTTCGAGAGGGCGTAATGTTCTTGAGATCATCAAAAGAATCGCCAGACTGTGACGAAAAGGTTTAGACCGACTAGTGACAATTTTCGTATTATATTCATTTTTATTAAAAGAATATTCTATTTAAATAATTTTCTTTCAGTAAACTTAATTTTAGAACTTTAAGCAATGCCTGTGGTATTTTTATTAATTGAACCAGTACTTCTGATTCTATTTGATATCCTGTAGACATTTAAAAAAAGCTTAGTCTTTCTTGTATTCCCATACCAAGTTGTAAATGTAAATGCGTAAGTCTCAGCTACAAAGCGTGTTAAAATCTTTAATTTTCTACATCGAATATTTCTTAAAAGATGAAGGACGACAACGAAAAGACAATAATTATGCGGCGAGCGAGTGTTTCATCAATTTTTATGACGAACAAGAAAATTAAAAAAATAAAAGAAACAACGTCGTATAAAACAGCCACGCGCGTCGGGTGCGTACGAAGCACTTTTTTTTTAATTTCAATAACTAAATACATTCACGTAAATCCACATGCGCCGATAATAAAAATCGACAAGCGGTCGAACGCGCGCGGGCCGGCCGCCGCCGCGCCCGCCGGGAGCGATCCGCCCCTGAAATACAACGGCCGACTGGAAACATCTAAAACATTGCTGTGAAAATGAGGGAATTTTCGAATTTTCTAGACACAAAAGGGAAAAAGTGAGTCGGATGTAATATGCGGTGTTGTTCGCGGAACACCTGGACAGAAACTTGTTTTTACAGCGTACAATAATTCATCGTAATAATAAATTTAATGAAATGTGATATCTCTGGCGAACGTAAATAATTATTAAATGCGGGTCTTGTCTGCCGCTCGAATTATGAAAATTCTGCGAAACATAATTTAATTTTCTTTTATGTGTCTAGGGTACTGTTTTGGGTTACAGACTGATGTCAAAAAACTAGTTTATCCGTGAATTTTTCGTGAAAACACAATCAATTTCATAAATTATTGCAACAATGGGACGTATTTTTATTGAACAAAAAAACTTTCACACACACAAGCCATGTAACGTCCCATCATCGGATACAAGTATTCTCACGAATGGATAACACATTCGTCCATACATACAGAGATTATAAAAAAGATTTCCCTAGTTTTTTTTTATACAGGTACCATCATAATGTTAATAAATAACATCATAATACTCCTCTATCGTGGAAGTGAGAGGTGATTTAATATCTTAAATTTGGACAAAAGAACATCACACATTACGAAATGATTTATTTAAAGGGAACTTTATAATATCTCATCTGACTATACGAAAGTTCGTTAATTATTATAGTGGATACCAAAGGCTTTAGAACATCGAATATCTGTCTGATACAGAAGATTTCACCTATCATCGAGACCAATATTTAAATTTTCGCTTTTAGAGTGGAATTTCAATTAGTAAGGATCGATATAAACTTATAACATACATGATCAATGTAGTAGAAAACACAATATCTAAAATAACTAGTCATTTATTAATAAATAACTAGTTTTGTTTGTAATAGTAATGCAAGTTAAAACTGATAACGATAATTTATTAATTAATAGCTCAAATTGAAGTAAACGATTGCCTATTTTAAGTTTTTATTAATTGTTAAAAGAATTTAATTTTGTATCAGAAACAAGAAAAAGGCGAGCCCGACTTACTAAGCTATATTAAACTTTTACTTTTGCACGAGCTCCAGTATTCTCACCACTAAAAAAAAATACAAATTCTCTTTTCTAGTTATGTACTTTGAGGCTAAATATAAAAATTTAGATGAGAACTTTTTATGCATGAACCCTTTTTAGAAAGCCTAGTTCAACATTTCTTCTGTATTAGTTTAAAAAAAAAATATGAGACCTAAATTATCCCCATTCGTATTTTTTTAGAAGAACTCCAAAAAAAAAATATTATCTTAAATCATTTTTTCCAAATCATTTTCTAACCTAAAAAATTTGTTATTGTAACAATATGTAAGTTTATGTTTGGATTCCGATACTTAGTTTAGTCACGGAAGCCGAAAAAGTATGAAAAAAGAAAGGGAAAACTTTTACAGAATTAAAGTATTCTAAATCTATAAGTAGTCGTAACATGTACTTCTAGACAAGGAAAGTATCGAATGCTACACGCTTTATCTGGTGTATTTAAGGTTGAGTATTGAGTAAAAAAAAGTTTAGTAAAAAAAAAACAGTAAACTCAGTAAATAAGAAATAATGAATTTTATTCTGAAAGAAATTTCTATGTAAGATCTTCTATAAAAGCATTACTATGAAAGCCGATGAAAAATTTATACAACAATAAGAAGGTGTCTGTGAAAATAAAACTAAATACAATATTAAACGGATGAATAATAGCGCGCCTCCGGTATTAATATTTCCACAGAGGACGGGGTTTTATTCAGCGAAATTGCAGTTAGAAAGATCCTATTAATGAACGTCCGGACGCCTTTGTCCCGCGCCCGCAGCATTTCCCTTCACAATCGCCTTGACACCCAGTAATTAGGGGAGAAAATTCGTTACTCCAGCGCCCCGCTCCGAGGCTCACCGTAAAATATCCTCATAATTAAAAACCACGTCTCGGCCCGGACCCGAAGGTGCGCCGAGTGCTCTCGTCCGTGCGAAAACATTATTCGCTCTATGCCATCTCTGCCATTTGTTTTGAGCTGAAGCTCGGAAGTGATTCGCATCTCTGATGCGAAGTTCGCATCTTGCCGACTGTACACCGGAGCAGGTGAAGGGTCGTCGAAAGTTGACGCCGCGGCTAAAGGGCGTATCCTGTATTTGGTTCATATGTTATTCTACTTCACTCTCTACGACATACGTTGAATTTTAATATACAATGGGGTCAATAATAATTTTGGTTTTTTTTGTATAAAATGATAAAGGCATATCGTTGCGAATTGCAGTTGTCGACGTGTTTCAACAACTCATACACAATTACTATAAATAGAATTTTGTATTTTCTTAGCTTACCAGTATAATAATATTTGGAATGGGTATTCGTAAAATAGTCAAAGACGAATTTTATCAAGAGTCCCGAAAAACAGAAACGTGTATTGTTTTTAATTGTTGAAGTATTCAAAAGCCATTTTAAAAAACGCGATTTTTGGATATCATTGTACCCAACAAATATTGAGCAAATTTAAAATGTGTGCTATGTCTTCAAGTAAGTATTGTTTACAACAACAATAAATCAGATCAGTAATAAAAAACAAGTTCTGTTTGGGAATCAAATCAGTAGACGACTAAGAATACCCATTCAAGCTAGTGAGAGAGGAAGTTAATGATAGCTGAAGACCCGGAAAATTAATTATCAGCGAATAATAGCAATGCTGAGTACTTCACTCGACTGTGCCAAAAACAATGAATGCGTTTCATAGTTACAATCTCATGCTGAATACTGATTGTATCAAAAGAAACGACTACTAATTTATTGGAATAGATATCGCTTTAAAAGTTAACGTTGCAATGCGTGAGGCGCGATGAAAATGCAATGATTTGAACGAACCAAGTACCTATTGTTCACAATAACATTTTCACTATCTGATGTATTTTTAGGATATACTGACATGAACTGATCATTAATATAAAATAATGTGTTCCATCAACTCAACTTCTAAAGTTCTCCAAAAAGAACAAATTTTACCGCTGAGTAATTTTTCGAAGGATCATTAAAGTATTTTTGCCGCATAAAAATTGACTTAGTTAGACACTTAGTGAGTGATTTGTGGGGATGGAAGAAGATAAATTAGAAGTCGACAAATAAAACGTTGTACACTTGCAGACACTTCAAAAAGTTACACATCGCACACAACATACTTTGAAATCGTAGAGAAAGTTTCATCGAGCACGACTACAATGGCGCCAACAAAGTAATATCACGCGAACTCTGTAGTTTATTTCAAAGTCATATCGTTCGCTATCATTTGACTATGCAAAGCTTCGCCTTGGCATTTTTATAGAATGCAGTATTTGCTTCGCGTAAATGGTGCAACCGATTCTGTCGATAGATGTACCGATATTTCTCGGCACTGGATGGTTCGCATAGCGTGACGCGGTGGATATCAAATATTTGTATTGCCGCATCGTTGAAATTTTATCTTAGTAGTCTTAACCAGTTCTTACACGAGAGAATGTACTCTCTCTCTTCTTGGAGAAAACTCGTGTTCCTTAGCGGAAAAATGTGTGGGTCTTACAAGTTAGCCGACTTCGTTACGGAAACATTTTTGGGTAAAAATATTACTTAGAAACAGAATTAGTAGTTAAGTAGTTTCATGTCTTTCGTGGGATTGGTATACAAAAAATCTATTGAAAGCGCAATAATTTAGTTAATATAAGGTAATAATTATTGAACTTATAAATGTGCTTTGATTTTATTTCATGAAGTTGTGGCTAAGTAGTCGGCGCGTGTATTTTTATTTTCAATAGTTCTTGCATTTAAAGATTTTCTATCGTATTCCTACTATTGATCACGTACTCTCTATTTGATTGTTTTTTTTTTTGTTGTAATATAGAAAAGCTATAACATTTCAGAACTTCTTCGACAATGAGAGAAATTCATCGATCACGATATCACCAACGGAATGAACAGGAGAACATATATCATGGAGTTATTCTGAAAAAAAAAATTATTGTAGATCTTTGAAAATATTGTTACTCTAGTTAACAACGTCTTCGCTTGTGGTAACTCTTTTTCAATTTATGTTACGCGAGGCATTTACTGTAGTGGTCTCTCGCGTATTATAAAAGTACACCTATTTTTTTCAGTGCCACACAGTCCTTCGAGAGCATTAAAATTGGAAGTGCGCTTATAAATAAGAACGCAATATTCATTCCCTTTTCATTGTCTTTGGATATTTTCAATCTTCATTGTCTTTGGATATTTTCAAAAACGTCAAGATGGCGCGGCGGCTTGAGCCGTGGAGTGGATCACGTCCGCTCCTTGGTTTGTTTCTGTTTCTATGCAGCGTGAATAAGTTCTTAAAGTTGGAAATCGATATCGGTTGCTTTCTAATGCAACATCTTATTTCCTTTCCAAATTATTCGTGTGATATTCACATCCGCGATGCCGCGAAGCTTTGCCGTTGCCTTGATCGGTGGAAAAACATAAAAACGATTATATAAAAAGCGACATCTTCCCTCTAGAGACAACGGAACTTGCCTCGAAGTCCGCACAAATAAGCAAGCCGCCTCCAGGAACACTTTAAAGTTGTACTCCGAATTTTTCGAGATACAGCCAAGTGTTGCAAAGCCGTTTCCGACCGCGAAACCAATTTGGCGGGCAGCTGTCTTCGCGAGTAACTTTTAATGAATCCAGATGTTTGCTACGTCAAAATTATAATTGACACTTAAATTAATTGTTGAACCTTCAAAATGTTTAATATCGAAATACTCCGCTGTTAAACAAACTTGATATAAATTATTGCCCGCGTCCGGGCACCGAATGCGAGCCTTTCCATCCGTCTGTCAAGCCCGCGATACTCCCGCCCCGATCTACCTGACGATGGATATTTGGGAAATTTTCACAATATAAGTTTCCACGCAAAATATGCCGGGGGGGTTTTAATTAAAGTCTGTAAAGTTTTCTTGAAAGCTTTCGTGAACCGTTTCATCTCAGCACTCCACACGCTCTTAGATCGCGTTACTTTGAGAAGTTGAAAGTGGATATAGAACCGTTTATTCGCACATTACATCGATGAGCTAAGCTCGTTTGGTTGCACGAGACACGCGTACTTAAATAAGTATGTAAATTGAGACTAAATAAGAATTATCGCAAACGTCACGTGTAAAAATGATGCGTTTAATTTACATTAGGAAAAAGATTATTAAACTACCTTTACCAGAACTAATTTAGAAAAGGCTGAATCATGAATTTATGGAAATATCTAATATAAAACTATACACATTTTATGTGTTATTTTGTCGAGTATTAAATACATTTTTTAACATTTAAATATGTACATCAACAAAATGCACTTAAATGATGGAAATTGCTCATTTATTGTCTTAACATCCTAATGACTGTGTTCAAGATTTTCACACCAAAATATCTAAAGATATTCTGTTGGATTCTGTTAACGAAAAAAACCATCGTTCTGGAGTGAACATCAAGGTAAATGCGCCTGGTTTCACCTAAGCTTTTTTATTTTACACGTTATTATGATGTCGCAGTAAAGTGATATCACACCACGTAAAAAAAAACTGGAATAACTAGATTTCTAATTCTGGAATATGCTTGAAATTGCACTTTTATAGCTCAGAATTTAAATAACACTGTTCTTGAAAGCTCTTTTGAGAACCATGCCGGGGTCTGATTTCGGCCTAGTAGATCCGGGTTCAGGGATACAAATAAGCTTTTCGCTTAAAGTTTAAACAGTTTAAACTCTGCAATATTCATAATTCTGGTGATGTTGTAAATTCTTGAATGAAAAAAATAGTTTTTCTTATTACATTTTTTAGTTCTAGGAAACTTGTATACACATTATAATGTATACTTGAATTATCTTCTTACGTCAAGTGTATGTACAATTTCATTCAATGGAAACATTTTATTTCAGTTTTTATATTAGTATCTGAACCGCAGGTTAAAAAATCGAAATCTCCAAATAGGCCCAAATTCAAGCATAAGATTGACCAACACGCGAACGACTATTTTTTTCAATGTTCATTTCGTCCGTGTGATTTTTTCATCATCAACATTGTAACTTCGAAGTCTAACTCTGTGTTTCACAAAAAAAACTATAACAATTTTGTTATGTTCCCATAACATTAATATCTATCTAAGGTACGTCAAACTATTATATTAGTAGGAGAACACCATTTGTTCCGGTCTCGGCGAGCACAGTGACCCGTTACTGATGTGCGATGTTTTTTTCGTTACGTTTTTACCAGCACAAGCGATGACGCAACATCAGGGCCCCAATAGGGTACGCGACACTAGAGTTGTGTATCGTAAATACGGTCTATTAATTTGATATTTTTAAATGAATATAAATAATTAATGAAAATTATACATGTATAATAAATTCTTAAAGTTTTATCCTTGTTGTGTTAAATGGATACGGATAATATGTTGGAAACGGTCCTCAAAATTAATATTCAAACGGTATTTTTGGAAGAACATAGTATGTAAAACGTAGTTCTAAAATACTGAAAAATCGTTATCATCAATGCCATTTTGCTATTACTTATGCACATATCACGTAAAGTAAAATAATTTCTCTGTTTTTTGTACCATATTTACGAAGGTAAAGGTACTTGCAGAAGCAACCAAATTGGAAACGAATCGATCTTTTTCTTTAACAGCAAATGAATAAGGATTTTTTCCGGAAAAAGAGCTTACGGCGTGCGCCAATTAAATTCAAGTAGATCTTTAATTATTAAATACGAAGTCGTTACTAATGAGGAATAACTTGAAATAACAAATCATAGCAATTATCGCGGAAAATGGGTGCCCGGGCGTGTGCGCGTTTCGCGCCGCCGCCGCCGGCCGCTTTCCACTGCATTTTCGCGCGGTGAAATTGAAACGACGAGCGGACGCGCACGCACCGCGGCGGCTTTACGCGGATTGTCATCGTTTAGATTTATGTTTTCATATTTCGTCTATTAGCACACGTATTAAGAGCACTAATAGGCGAAAAGAGCGATACATTCAAGCGCTTCCCTAATCTAACGAGTACAAAAAGCGAATAGATGTTCGGAAAGGATGCGGGCGGACCAGTAAACGACAGACGAAGCGGACGGGAGTTAGCCGAGCGTTCTGAGAAAAAATTTAGCATTGTAATTGTTTCTTTCTCTGAATAACAAAGCGGCCCGTTATTTAAAACACTCGGTACGTACGTGCCTCGCGAGCCAACGCCGGCGCACCGACGGCCGACTGTAACAGTCGTGTTAAACGAACAAGTAACTCCACTCCGATTCACGTCGGCCTATTAAGGCGATCAACGTTTTCGGAACGATAAGAACTCTTCTCTTCCTGAAAAATATCGCCGGTGAATAAATAACCGGGGAATAACATAAACACACCACCTTTGCCTGCCGGGTTTTAATGAGAAAAGTTTGATGCGACTTCTATTTAAGCCGAAGTTCCGTCATCGCCGCCGACTCTCGCCCGCCGCGCCGCCTCTCGCCCGATAGCATCGGCCTGACAGCGAAACAAAACAGTATACTTGAAATAATCAACGCAATTAAATATTTTGAAGGTCTTCCGAAATAATAACGATCCGGTCGTTTACGGCGTGATCTAGTTGTCGTGTCTCGAATACAAAACAGATCGGATTTTTAAAAAGTTTTGAGAATATTTTTTAAGAGTAATTTTTCATCATTCAACGAAGATTTAGCAAAATATTAGCAGTTTTCATCGTAACAAATGTCGTCACTTCATAAAGGCAAAATGATTTTTACGTGGATAGCTTTACGTCAAAATGAATAATCATTTTTAACGCGGTCTTATAAAAGTAACTTTCTTTCAAAAAGTTTGTTTTCAAAGTCAGATATACTTATAAATAAATACAGATTCAATGTTCGCTAAATTAGTCTTGTTGCGGAAGGAGTACGGCATGATGTGGTGCTGAGGAGTGCAGGATCGGTAGTGACGTTGGCTGTCGGTGCACTTACCATGTTCGCGAGCAGCAGCCGATGATGTTTGACAGGCGGGCTGTGTCCGGCGGGGGCGGGAGCGGGGCCGAGGCCGGGGGCGAGGGCCGGGAGGTGCAGAGGTAGGTGCAGCGGGAGCGGCAAGGGCAGCGGCAGCGGGAGCTGGAGCCGGAGTGGTGGATGGTGGGGTGCGGCCGGCGTCTGCGGCGGGCGCGCAGGGGGCGTCACTGTGGACACGCACCTGAGCTGCGGCGGAATGCGCCGGCGGAATGGAGGGCCCTCGCCTCAGCCGACCGCATCCGCGGCCCTCAGCGGCGGGGGGCGGGGCGCGGGGACGGCGGACGGCAGTGGCGGTGGTTGAGCCGCTGGGCTCGCGACAGCGAAGATAGCGGCAGAGGCGCGAGCGCGAACGCGTGTCGCCGAACCGGCGTTTGGCGGTGGACTGGTGGCAGCGACGGCGGCAGGTGCGCGCCGGGCGCGGCGGGGGCGGGGCGCCGGCTCCACCTGCCGCACCTGGGCGCCTGCGCCGCCCGACCGCCGCTGCCTCCGACCCCGCACCTCTCTCACCACACGCACTTCTATCACTTTGACATAGTACGCATTTTCCCATCATAAAATTCACCAATTTATGAATGGTTGCATATATTTATTTCAAAATATAAATTAAATTTCTTTAACGTTTTTATCATAAACTATACGAAGTTCTTGATTTTCAAATAAATTTGAAGCCAAATGAGGTTGAAGTTTGTAACAAACCTAAAAAAATATTATTCTTTAACTATTTCATAATAGACCTCCAGTTGCAAAGTCGGACAGGGCCCGACGGGCCCGGGTGGCATTATGATTTTAAGGACTCCCTACGAGCCCGAGATAAAGGTAGGTGGGATAAATAACTTTCAATGACTTAAAAAATTACGTCCGATGCCGGAACGCGGATCAAAATCAGTTCATTTGTCTAAAAGTTATCGCCATTTAGAATTTTCCAAAAAAGTGTTTTTCCAAAAAACTATCAAAGTTTTTGATATATATAATGACTTTTCATAAAGATTACATTCCTTACAACCAAACAACTGCGTCGGATGCTGCAAAGCAGATGAACACCAGTTATTTGGTTTAACTGTTATCGCAATGTAAATTTTCAAAAAAGTGCCTTTTTAAATTAACTTTCAAATACCTTGATTGAGCAATATTTTTATTTCTTCTTCTAAAAACGGTATTCCACTAAAAATGCCAAAATTCAGTTAAACATTCGGTAATTATTGTTGTTCCAGATCTTAAAAAAAAAAAACATTATTATTTATTGAGCTCAGAGAGCTTAAACATGTACAAATAAGTCGTATTATTAAGCTTGATAATTACGACCAGAAACATTTTTGAGAGTTTTGAATTTTATACAGAGTTTACTAAACAAATCTAAGCACAAGTCAATATCTTGCGCTTAGATTACATAAACACCAAAACTTATTATTTTTGTATATAATTCATCTATCATTCATAGCAAGTATCTATTACAGAATTATAAATATAAATTGAATATTAAGAATTATAATATCGATTTTACTTACAAGCTATCGATTGATAGCTTGTAAGTAAAACATCGACTTAAACGCCACTTAAGAAAAAATCGTCACTAATGGGGTTTAAATCGCTAAGATTTGATCTCGCTAATTGTCATTAAGACAACGATATGGATAATACATATGTGAGGTTTGTTATCATTCTACCGCAAAAGCGTAAACGTTAACCTTTCTTACGTAGGTCCAGTGCGGGTCGAGGGCTGTCAACGACCGCCATCACCAACGCGGTGGTGATGGTCAATTCTAACGCGTCGAGCGGTACGAAACGTTTTGCGAAAATCTATTTTTAACGTGCTCCTTATTTTCATTTTCGAGAAACATCAAAATTTGACGTAGACAAATGCAAAAATCAAAATGTTTTGTTTTTCATTTCTAAGTTCAAAAAAATTATGCCCGCCACGTTTTTTCTATAATAGTTTATATATATATCATTACAAAAATCATTTAAACATGTAATCTAGTACTACTAATGATACCGAAGATTTTGTGATGCGACCAGGATTAAAAAAAACTGTCGGAGCCGTTACTAAAACCCGGTTCTCCGAAAAATCCGAAAATAAATATAATGAACCGTATGAAAAACTACTACAATGGACAGCCCTCTTTTTTGAAAATATTTTGCTATTTCATTTTAATAAAAAAGCGGAAGAATGTAATGTAATAATGTAATGCTTGTTGACCGTATCTTTCATGTCAAAAAATAGGCACTTTTAATAATATCAATATAAAACGCAATTGAAGAATTTGTATTTTATTCTACATGTAAGTGCAGTATTATCAGTGAAGCACTATCTATTACATGGAAGAAGGTACAATTCACAACTGGGATAATTTGAGATCCTCGCCTAGGACTCGGTCGTCAAACCACTCCCTAATAATAAAGTAATCGCTTACTTTCTGATCTTGATGAAAAATTCTCTATGCTCATAAACAACTAATTTGTAACCATTTTCATTTTTTAATCACAAAGCTTCAATTATGTGGAATTAACACGTATTCAATGTAATCTATGTCGCAATGTTGCAGGCGAAAAACTTCGAAAAGCCTACATTATTATGCTACTGCACAAAAAATTGCGAAAATCGGTCCGGCGTATGAAACGCGTTGTCTTCCTTTTTTTAGAAAGCTGCCTATTCTACACAAACTTATACTGGATATGAAATGTACATACCTCATACGTCAGCAAATGTTCTATCTGCATTTCACAAAATATATTTATTTCTGTTCAGTATTTTATAATTTCCATGGCAAGGATAATTGTTATTTCGAAATATGATATGTATAATACTTACGACTTCAGATAATTTAAAAATTATGATAAAAGTATATGATATGTTACTATTAATATACTACATATACTCTCGTGTAACACTACTAAACCACACATTATTTGCGAGATGTCAAAACTTACGATGTGCTAAAATAAGTTAAGGATGTGGCTGGCTTATCTTTGCTTCGAAGGTCTTGTAAAAAAAAATGTGTGTCAGCTCCGACGCACGACTGGAGTTTACTCCTTAAGTACGATTGTCTAAACATACGCAAAAAGAGTTTATTTAACTGAAAAATTTCGTTTTGACTAAAAATTTAAGAAAACCACGTGTTCATTTGATATTCCAGCATTATTATCTACACCACTTTCTTCCATAGTTTATATCAATTGCACTTCACCAAATATAATAATAATGCATATAAAAATTCACGATGATAAAGGTAATTATTAATAATAATAGTAATAAGTCAAATGTTAATAATAAATATTTACATTGTAAAAGAACACTTTAAAACACAAACAAAACAGTGGTGACGATCCGTATTAGAATTGTATAACTGATACACTATATATAGATCGTTTGTAAACGTTGAACAGTATACTTTTATAATATATATAGGTATACAGACAATATATGCGTCAGCTGCCTCGCTGCGTTGACTACACACAAGTATACAGACAAGTATACAAGTACACACATACACGCGATTGAAAAGTGAAAGGTGCGCCAATAAGTTGCGCACCAAAAACGTAACGCGGATTTATCAGTAGATTTTACTCCTCAAATTTTTCTCATACCGGGCGCCTTATATGAAAATTGATTCTTAAGGAGTAAACTCCAAAAATGGTATTACAGGAAAATATCATTTTGTTAAATTCAACTTAACTTCGAGCGAATCTCGCGCAGTACACCAATTTTAAATATCAAGTGAATATCAAAGCGAGACAATGGCACAGCAATCATCAGAACACGATACAGTTATAATTGCTTAATCGGAATTACAAAATCGTAGATCCCATTCCGAGATCGGGGCGGGCTTAGCGCCGCGTTCCTCTCCACTTCACAGGTACGCGCCTAATCTGAAGACATGTAACGGGATTAAGAAACGAGAGTAGCTGCGTGTGTACGCCGCGAGCTAACATTCGCTGAGGTGATCCCTCTGTTTTCGATAGTGCTAATTAATTCTCGCCGTTGATATGTACAAGGTAAGGTAATTAGCGGTCGCGGTGACGTGATCTGTGCTCGAAGACGCGACATCGGCGACGGGCGCGCGGGGCGGTGCCGTTCTCCATCCCTTTCGCAATAGAATGGGACCTTGTCAAAGTGATTCGACTGCTAAATTATGCGCCCCCTGAGAGACGTTACAAGTGGCGACTGGTGTCTTGCAGCATTACGCATTTGATTAGAAAGTATCTACGTAATTATATAATGTTTATCATAAGGCCGCCGACGTAATTTTCGCATATTATTTGAAAAAGATTTGCGAACACAGTTTTTTCCTTGAACATAATACTCTTTTAAGTAACAAATGGACCTATATAATGTTTAATCTCGATTAGGTGCTGAAATATAATTATTGTCAATAAACTGTAATTTAAGTTTTGAGACTTGCGTGGAGGAATAAAGTAGAGTTTATAATGTACATACATAGAGAATTCCACGGTAGCGGAGAGGCAAAAAGCCGGCTTGCGCCCGCGCGGGCCCCGGCCGATGACCGCGCCATGCCGTCTACTACCGCGTGTTTATGTAACCTGCGCGTGCGAAGCCGCCGCCCGCCGCCCGCCGCCGCGCACTCCGCGGCCTAACTCATTGGCCGGGCTCGCTTTGAGCTAATTTAGGTTTTGCCTATATAATAATTGATGCTATATGACGTTTTGGCGTGAATAAGTCTTTAAATTTACTTCCATTGTGGGAGACAATTCAGCAAACTGATGATAACAAAATCGGGGGATATAGGTTTTTAATGACGTATTTACATCAGCGGCTGTCCACATAATACGTTAAATATAGACAAGAATAAAACAAATCAAGAAAAAAAAGTTATCAATATAAAAATATTAGTATTTTTAAGTTATACTAATCGAGATTAGTTACACGGAAACCTATTGAATTCAGATTTGATTGGTGACCTTGAAGTACATGCACATCTACATGGTAGTATTAGTTTACTAAAACCAATATTTTATTTTTTGTATGCATATGGATGGTATCTATTTTAATTTATTTTTATTATTTATACTTTATATTAATTACATCACATTACACATGTGACAATTATAGAATATGTTTACAATATGTAATTTGGGTATAATATTGACAAATTATAAATATACTAGCCATTTCCGCCCTATTGCTATCATACACTTATTTTTGTATAAAAAGTGTCTCACCTTGAATTCTCGTATGGATTTTTATGTAAAGTTTGAATACAATATATTTAGTTATTTTGGAGGTTAGCCCAGTCAAACAAAAAAAAAAAGGTCCTCTATCGACACGACGGGCGAATCATTTCATTTGCGCAACCTCATATTCTTACTCTATCCCAAATTTAATTATGATCGGTTAAGCCATTGTTTAGTTAGAAGGGGACATACAAATAAATAGACAAAGTTTCGCAGCATTTTCATTTCAAAAAGTTATATTTCATGTAAAACAAAATACTTTTACTAATTCTAACTCTTTCATACTCCGATAACTCTAATTATCTACATTTGAATAAAAACTTCTTGACTCGGCTATTATGCAACTTTTAAAAAACACGGATCTTTATAAAATCAAAAACTTCTATATTTTTAAATTCACTATATATGGATACACATCCATATACTTCATCTAAGTATATGAGAGTGTGCCCATTTTTGATGTGAAACATCTATACGCGCGTTAGACTGGGGTAAAACCAGGACGTTTCAAAATTCAGGAGACGTTTGCTTTTGGCCTACACCGTCTGCGCCTAGCGCTGTGCCTAGGTAAAGGGGATAACGCGTTGGCATAAGGCAATACCAAGCCTTTCACACTCTGGAGATGCTTAGTTTTGACCTACGTCGTGTGCGTCTGACCATGTATTTCCTCCCGTGACGAAGCTTTTTATAATAATAAATAGTGATTTCTATTTTTTGAAATTTCGTCATTGTTTACAAAGTTTCCAAATCAATGATAGTGAATATTACATCCACACATTTCATATTTTAGCTACCATCGATCAATTGTAATATTCATAGAATCAAAGGATCGGTAGCGCTACTGCAACAGAGTTAACTGATGAAATGTAATATTAAATGCGATTAATGAAAATCATGAGCTTCTTTTGATTCGCAATATCTGCCATCCTCATCTCATTCTAATTATATTATAATAATACAGTAGGTATATAACAGTTTTGATGTTTCACATCTACGGGTGTCCCCTGGTACACTCAATTTTTCTAGTTTTTCATAATACTTGTATAAAATAGGCACTTCGACATTAAATATGCGCTTGACTTCTTGCATAAATTTAAAACAAGGACAAATCGCGAGGATAATCAAAAAAGTTTCATTCTTCCAATGCTACTAATAAGCATATCAGTGCGTATAATAAGCATATATGGTCATAATAAACATAATAAAGCATAATTTAAAGCCTTATGCGGGTAATATCTTAAAAAAAGACAACTTTAACTTATCAATTGAATTCGAACGCTCAGATCCGAACAACCTATTAACGAAATTGTTTTACGCATATTCTACGTCGAAATGCATCCCCGATTAATAACGACAAGATACCTGGAATATTAATAAAGCGTACTAAAGTGAATTTCACATTCTCTCTTTGTGAACGTATACTGATCCGACTCGTGTGACGACAGATCCAAAAATTGTCGAACGAAATAGTACGAGATTGACGATTTTAATAGGGCATATTTCGCGGTCACCACTTCTGGAACTGTTGCCCGAGGAGCGCACAGCGTTTTGAGAATGTTAAAACAGACGGGAAACAAATTATGAGCTCCTTTGAACTGACTCCGGGCTCTCGTTGTTGTACTGCGATATTAATATTTACTTAGGTCAACGCGGGTACGAGCTTAATGAACCCGAACTAAGCGATATAAAAGCAACCTCTGAATTTCTGAGAAGTAATATATATATATATTTATAGATATGTACATATATATATGAATAAACAGTCGTGAAATTTAATTTAACGGTCCAACTTTAACAGTGGGCTTTAGCGAGTTATGGGAATATATTATTAATGAAAGGAGACAGAAGGATTGAGTAAATTTATTCGTCGAATTTGAAGTATTCCATAATCGTTGATGAAGTCTTTTTCCATGTAAAATATAAATCAATGTCGGTACTCGAACCGGGCGTGTTGATAAATGAATTAATAAAAGGTATACCTAGTTTTCATTTGAATCACGTTTTTTTGAATGTTATTAAGATATCAAAAAAAATAAATTAAGAGATGTGATAGTACGGAATATGTGAACCTGATTTATTGTACGTGGGAGAATCCTAAAAACTCGTAGAAAAAGTTTAAAACTAGATTATTTTCTTTTCGATGTTACTTTGACAACATACTGCCAATCTCACACTAAATTTAGTACATATAATATGCAAACGAAGAACGCGATTTGGTAATCGCTTACTTTCTTATCTTGATGAAAAATTCACTACGTTTATAAATAACAAATTTGTAAAAAAAAATTCATTTTTTAATCACAAAGCTTCAATTTTGAAACTTTTGTCTCTTTATGTTTTATTTGTATTTTTCTCTATTTATCTTTAATTATCTAATCTCTGTGTAGGAATTTATTAATTTTTCCATTTGGATTACTTTGAGATAGCACGTAATTACAGTTATATAGTTCATGATGAAGGTTATCAAAATTAGACTTATGTAAAAAAGTGCCAAGTCAATGCTTTTAACTGCTAAAGAGTTCCACTTCCAGAAAACAATTGTGGTTGCAAGACTAAGGCATCAAACCATCAAAATGTCATCCAATGTACATGCGCATGGAAATTACAATTCGATGTCTTTATTATAGAATGATTTAATATTTACTTCCAAAACTTGCATAGAACATGTTCCGTACATTACAGCACATAAAATTAAATAAAAGCTTACTTAATATATATATAGAAGAAAATCGAATTGCATATCAGATTTGATGATTTTTTTACATCGTCTTGTTTCCATGTTTTTAGTTCACATTTACGTAGTCGGGTTTTTATTTTCTTATTTATTATTTTTAGATCCGTTTTATCAATGTACTAGGATTTTTTCCCCCTTGTCAGCGGTGTCAAAGTCGCCTACCGGTAAAATAATCGTGATAATTTATTGTTTATGGATATATCGTCATTAATCAAACGTTATAATTGTAATAATGGTATATAACAGATGTTATATACCATTACAACTCGATGATATAAAATAATATCTATGTCACACTGACAATGTATATTTGGTAATCCAGAAAATTGCTGCTATTGCCGTAACAGACGCATTGAAGGTTTTGAAAAAAAAATCTAGGAAAGAACCTATATCAAATTATAATCCTAAGTCTTTGAATAATCCGTGGCAGTTGCAGCCAAAGACTTGAATAGGAGGAGTCGTTATAAACTAAAAACAGTAAAACAAATCAAGCGAATTAGAATTTACCTATTTTGAATTTCATTGATTAGACCTATGCGAGCAAATAGTTAAGTTTTCGTAAATTGTCTATTTTTAAGACTTTAAATTTGACGCGCCCGTGTATGGGAGAGGTCATAGCGACCCCCCAAACTTCCATTGGAGAGAAATCTTTTAACTGATTGTCGGAATCGGAATAATACTTTTTTTAATTCAAGAATACAAATCACATTATACTGACGACTTGTAAAAAAAGTTATAATTTATTTATTCTTTGGTAGGTTAGGTTACTTTTTTCCTCACCTTATTGTGTAACGGTCGTGCTTTAGGTAACAGTCGCTAAAATTATCGTGCAAAGCAGTAAAATTCTGGGTTAGTCAATCGATCTTAAGAATTATGACAATTATTTTTCACTTCTAAGAGAACTATTGCACAATTATATAGAAACTTTGATTTATTATAGGTTTTGAATGTTTAAGGGGGAATAATTGTTAACCAACTTTAAATCGTTGTAGACACGAATTGAACGTTCAAAGTAAAAAACAATTAGAGAAACCTCAGATGATTTTCAAAGACGTATTCAATGATATCCCCTTGACGTAGTTCGTTGACTGTCATGTTTGTTTTTCACACAGTTTCATCTGGTTGTAGTCATAATGAATTTACATTACTGTCATATTTTTCATAACACTCACAAGATTGAGACAAATTGATTGACGTAAGAATCAATAAAATCGGCCCATGGATTTAGTTTCTAGAGTGCCACAAAGGAACAAACACATATATACATACTAGTAAGCACCCGCCCACTTCACTGAACGTAAATTAAAATTTAACAAAATTTTTTAATTATACCAATGTACCCCCGGTGCGCTCCCGTGAATACAGATTAGAGTGTATACCTTCATCTTCTACATCGGCTGATTTTGCTGTCAATTTTGATCGTGGTCGCGGTCATATTCTCGATGTCAGTTCTGGTTCCACTGCCGGGTCCGGCCCCCGTACCGCTCTTGATTTCAAAGCCGGTCTCGATTCCGATCTCGGTTCTCCTTTTTTTAGGATCTTAATCCGTCCAACCCACACGTGTATGACAAATATACATACAAATTTTCTTTTATATTACTTAAAATAAGAATAGCCTACAATATCTACAAACGATTCCGCGTCGAATGGCAAAGTCCAATTACAACCCATCCAGCCTATGACAAACATCCATACTAAATATACTTTTACATTTTTTACATAATAAATGGCGTATAACTATCTACAAACAATTTCGCATCGAATGATCGCAGTTACATACTGATACGATCAGTAGTTTTTATGTGATTGAGCCTCAAAAAAAAAAATCTTCTTTATATATAGATTGATAAACACATCAGCTTCCTTTGAGTTACGTGGTTGGATAAAAATAGAATGCAGTCACCATGTAAGTACTTAACTAACAAGCTATCATCAAGAGCAGTGATTGCTTGGTGGGTAAAATTGTTGCCTTCGTATTTAAAGGTACAGGGTTCGATCCTGATACTGCGGCGAACTGACTAATGAATTTTCGATTTAGGACAAATTAAAGCGATCGCTCTACACTCGGCGAGTGTGTCAAGCCGTCGGTTCCAGACTTCGCCAACGCTCCGCCTCGCACTCGGCCCGCGTACGTAATAAAAGGTCGTGAAGAAGATACGCCTTTGTGTATCGAAAGTTAACAATACAACGACCGTGCAAGCATCGTTTACATATAAGGAACCAGAACCAGACGAGAAATCGAACTGAAAGTGCGTGTATACATCGCTGTATGACTACGTAAAAAAGTGAAGCTGGGCCGCGCGCTTAACAGCAACTCGACTAACCCCGAAAGTTTTGCCGGTAAATTCAAGTTTACGGACGGACGCACCGAGGTATTTCACTTATTACGTTAAGTGTAGGTACGTCAGTGAAATTCTACGAATTCTATTTGTGATTTGTAAAGAAATAGTTCATGTAGGGACGTACAACGTAAAATCTCATGTTGTACCGACATAGAGTTTTTTTATACGAGTATTAATCTTGCATTCGAAACATAGCGTTTGGGCAGCATTTTTAAGATGTCGAAGCGAACTGGTATGCGTCGTCGAAATCATTAAAATTGTAATACGTTTTTCGTGGGCTATTTACCGAAAATGGTGCAAATTAAAAAAAAAGCGCACTCACTTCATCAATAAATCGTTTAGGTTTGCCCGCCACTTTGCATCCGTTCGGTTTGTTTACGCGGTCGCATTACACGAATTCCCATCTTCGCAACACGATCGGCCCCGACGAAATAATCGGCCGACGCGGACGAAAACAAATTCGCGGCCATCGATTAAAAGAAAGCAAAACATTAAACAAATCCGACAACGGATCACGTGCAGGCTTCAAAACAAATGCTATAAGCTATTACGGAACGAATTCAATATGTTTGGCCACAGCAACAATTTTTTCTTTCTTTGAAAACTTTCATTTTATTGTTCGCTGTATAACAGGAACTATGGAACATAAAATGTTTACAGAACGGAGAAACTATAGAGTTGTTATATATCCGTTGTGCAAATAAAAAAAAATCAAAAATTAATAATTAATAAAATGAAAATTCAAGAACGAATATAATCAGAATTATGAATTGTTGCATTCAAGCGAAAAAAATGTAAATAGGAAATCGGTAACGAAATGTTGTTATGAATTAAGTAAATTTGCGAACAAATGATTTTCAAACGCATCCAGCTGTATACAAATTAGAAATTGTATAGAGAGACTAAAGATATGTTTGACGTTCAGAGGCCCTAGAATTTTACATTGTATCAGTCAGAATTTTTTAAATAATAATACGCAATATTATTTATATTGTAATAATTATAGCTATTGTTACTATTTCTTTTCAAATAGCATACTTTGATGAAAAATCAGCCAAATGCGACTTGCACTTTTCCAGGAAGAGTTTCGTACTATAAATAATCGAATTACCTATCGTGGTCTTTTAAAATCTGACTTAAATATGTTTGTGGTAACTAAAATAAAATTTTTCACAAAACAAAATCTATAAAAAATTAGCGTGTGTTAGAACTGAATCTCAATTATTTCGTGAAGTGGGCTACCATAGCAACCACTCTATATCAATAATTGTACTTTTAACATTAGGCCTCGGTAAAATTATACACCACATTTTATATGAATTTTCTCGAATGTTTTCCGTTTCCCGTGAGATACAAGACACACAGAAGACTTTATTTCTTATCCAAGTTTTTCTGCAATATTATGAATGGGGCTCTATATTGTATGCTTATTTTAAAAAGTTTAAAATAATAGTTTCGGAGATAAAAGCGGGCAATACTCGATTGTTGTACATTTTATTTATGTATTTGTAACTATGTATTTCAGTATTATAAAGAAAAAAAAGATATAAGCAACTGCATTATTTCTTATAATAGTTGCCCATTTATTTGATATGCTACTTGATGCACTTGAATCAAGATTTTTTTTATAATTTTTAATTTGCTCTTAATCGTTACGTCAATATAACATGAATTTGCCACTCGTTCGGAAAGCAGTTTTCTCTCAAAAATAACGAGAAAGAAAAAACGTAAGGATAGTTCTTTTCAAGTTTAATTGCGTACAAAAATAATAAAATGCAAAAGTATTACTGGAAGGGATAACCTGATGAGAACTTGAGCTGATACTGTTCATGGGCTTTTGATCGATAAATAATCGGAAATTTTATGTCCTGTTACAGCAAGTAATTTTCGTTTAAAAATGATCTTGAATTTAAGGGTGAGTTTTGAATATTTACAAGGACCTTATTCAACAAACGCACACATAGCCCTAGAGATGAGTTCGTGAGTTTATGTAACCAACTGACGGGTAAACGCAGTTTATTTTTATCTCTCGTACTGAATTTGCATCGATCACGATTACTATCGTACATTTCTAAATTACTTTTTATATGTAATAAATTTTCGTATATAAGCTAATACATTTTATTTAGCAGATTCTGAGAAAATATATATAGCTGTGACAGACGGAAAGATATACAGGCAAACAGATAAATACATAGACAAACAGACAAGAGATTGTATCGTGTGAGGGTTTAAAATTTTTAGTTTTTGTTGGAAACTCTGATGAAATAATATAAATATCAATAAATGTAAGTAGTATGAATTAATGTGCAGCGATTAATAAAGCTGATAACCTTCAACGCGTCCATCGGAATTCGCCGTTTTCGATTTTGCTATTCCCTCAAAACATCCGCGCCGGGATTTCGGGCCGGAAGAAGAGACGTCAGCGATAAACGTTCGAAAAGTTGATTTGAGACGCCAATCTTTCCCTACCGAATTACACTTCACCCTTTCAAATCGACATTTTTGAACATTCCTTTCTATATTTCGATGTAAGGTTTGTGAGATTAGACGTTGTATGCGAACGTCATCAGCTGTGATGTCTCTTTGGATCGTTCTATGCGGCACCTATCACTCTTTAACTTGCAGCGAAGCGATTTTGATATTGCTCTCGTATGCGCGTTATGCACGTCAGCTTGTCTAAGTAACGCACGTTCTGTATAATTTAGTCCATGCCAATGAAAGACAATAGTTTCAATAATACAAAAATTACATTAAAAAAATAATAGCTCGATCGTGTCGTTACGATGGCTGGCCGTGGCATTTACGCGTTGGCGCTCAATGGTCTGTGCACATTTTTTTTTTGCAACGGAATTGCATTTTTTTCGTAGCGGACGGTACGCGGTGCATAGCGCGTGGCCTTAACGTGCGCGCTGCACCCGACTCGGACGAGCAACGTCGGAGTACTGTTACTAATAATTACACTTTACTAGCTGCTTATAAATTATTCCCTCTTTTCATTTATAATGTAAATTATCACAGATATTCTTTTCGTTATTTCCTATTATAAACACTTTAACAATATCACATTGACGGCTCATATAGAAATGAAAATTGTATATTTATAAATTCAATATTTACAATTTTTTCATGCCTCTATTACAAAATCAAAACACTTTGAAGTCACGGTTAACTGTTTAAGGGCGATTAATTATATAATTCAAAAGCAACAAAAATTATATAGGTACTTTTAAGTTGCGAGTTTACGTTCTCTATATTAAATTACAGTGATAAAGTAAACATGAAAACAACTTTACATCTACTAAAGAATATCATAAAATTTTCGTTTTTTCACGATCTTTTAAAATGTAATTTTCGGACTGGCTTTATTATAGCATTCTAATATTTTTTTTTTGTGTATGAATTACGCATTAAGTTATAAATTTAATATCTTAAAATGCATTTTTGCAAAATTTGGACTTCGTGTATTTCCTATATATGACACATGTACTTTTATTTGCTCGTAAGCTATAAATCTATATATTTATAGGATATTGGATTGTGTTTGGTTCCGATCTTTTTATTTTTTATTGCAAAGTTAGGGCCTTAAGTCCACTGCGCTATCCCAGTGCGAGTGGGGAGGTTCCTTACGATTGTCCTCACCAATGCATTAACAACGTCCGTCGGACCAACAGCTTAACGTTCTGTACAACGCATG
Source organism: Eumeta japonica (assembly GCA_005406025.1). Classification (NCBI taxonomy): domain Eukaryota; kingdom Metazoa; phylum Arthropoda; class Insecta; order Lepidoptera; family Psychidae; genus Eumeta; species Eumeta japonica. Next base: position 22,917 of record BGZK01002655.1, read on the forward strand.
AAACTCTGCCGCTCTGAATCGTCTGCGAATGATACAATGCGCAAGTCCAACGCTCCCCGATCCTTCCTTCTTCTCCCACACGTTCCAGTATTAAGCTATTGCGACGTTGTCGTGACTAATTTCACAGCGACAGAGTTTTGTGCGTTGTATCGGACTCTTCGGGACATAAAGCGTGTATTTATTGATCTATTCGCCCTTGCTCAATTAGTAGAATATTATCGTTCATAGAAAGATTTAAAATTGGCAGACTGAACCAGGTGTCTCTTGGTAAAATATATATATACTTTTTACACTTGATTAGAGTTAATCGCTTGCAATGAATATAATATTAATTTTTTATTTATAAAAAAAAACCTGAATATACAGAATTCTATGTACTTAAGCATTACATAAGTCTTTTTTATAATCCGGACCGCTGAAATTTGTAGGTACCGGAAGAGCTTTTAGCTTACCATATTCTCTGTTTTGTCCTTTTTCAGATGATCGGCGTACATTCAGCTGTTTATTTTTTATAAAAGAGTAGAAGGTATGCATTAATTTGTTGATGAAATTATATTTTTAAAAGTAATTAATGATGTTTTGTAATTTTTTTCAACCAAAATATATACATTCGATGGAATAAAAGGACCATGGACGGAATAAAAATCAAGATTTTTTGCTCTCTAAGTAATTACATCACAGTATAAGCGAATATCAACCAATTATCAAAATCGAATAGCAAAAGGATGTATGTTGTCGAGTGTATGGCAGGAACATAGACCATCGCACGAGTATGCCAGCGCGGAATGCGATAACTGAAATAGTTATTGACATATTACAAAACAAGAAAAAGTGGCTCTAGAGACTAAACTTCTGTAGATTTCTATTACAAAAAATACACAATCTAAAAATATAAACTAGCTAGGAGGTCCCTAAAGCATTTCGAAACAGTATTTTTTTTGTGTTTAAAACAAGTTTTGTGTTTTTTTTTAATTTCTTTTAAGATTTTATGACTTTATAATTCGAAATGATTTAATAACCTAATCACTATGCTGTAGCGTTAAGTTTATTGAGTATCAACCTTGAGTTTGAATTTGGCGTAGAAATTAAAAAAAAATATATGATTTGATCGTCTGCCTCTCACTTAAATTAATGAGTAAATTTTTTTATTAAAATTCCATAAATCGTTAAATATGTAACTATATTTTTATATTTACATACATTTATAACAAAGTTCTTGGTATTTTTTTTTTTATTTGTGCATATATTTTTGATATGCATCTAAAATTACAACGTAATATATGTATCATTTACTATAGATAATATTCTTAGAATAATAAAAAGCTCGACTGTGAATCCGAGTCGGGGATCTGAGGCCGAGCATGTAAAAAGGAGTTTCTGCAAACTCAAATAGCAACTTTACTTTAAAAAGGCAAAACTTTACCCAAAAATCCACATCTCAATGATGGCAAAAAATACTCTTTTATTACGTACAAAACTTGTAAATAGCGATAACATTATGGTCTATCCCCTTGAATTCTAATAATTGCATTAAAATGAATTAAATATAAATAAATTCATATTCTAATGATGTATTAAGAGAGTTCTAGATAACCTACGAAATAAAGAGATTTTCGAGTTTAAATTTGAAACTTTACAGCATCAATGTATTCGGTGTATTATTGTTATACAACCAACATCGAGGACGTCGTTTATGTAAAATTGTAAAGAAAAATTATAGTAAAACATACGAGATAGAGGTGTACACCCTTTTGACGAATTTCGCGCAAAACCACTTTGCCATTTTTCAATCCTCGAGGAGGGAATGATAACTCAAGCAAATATAATCATATATCTTTCGGTATGACATCATCGGGCGCGCGTCACTGCAGGTGCGGCCGACGGACCGGCCACTCCGGCGCCGGTGTCGGATCGAATTAGAAACAGAATTTATTATAAGGTCAATTAATTATTAAAGTTAATACTGGGCGCCGGAAGGTGCGAGTGCGGCTGGACGATTTTAAGAGGCTTTTGTTGGGGTCAAATTTAACTTTTAATCCGTCAACTCGAGTTTTATGCACAGTAAAGACTAGAAATTTTACCACCGTTTATAATCCGAACAATATTTCTTCTATATGACATTCCTTACCAAACTTCGCGATGCCATTGTGGGTGATGTGTTTTTCAATGTACATATGACCCCAAAAGATCTGGTCTGATTTCAGCGTTTCTGACATTAATAGATAATTTCGACCTCACGAGTGTCAACAAATTTTGAAAATAGCCAAGTTTAAATTTAAAAAAAGATAAATTTAAAAAGAGCGACTGTAAGGTATTATGAGGAAACTAAGAGAAATAAAAAATAAATGCGATGTGTTTGTTGAGTGAGGTATAATAAATAACAGAGGATCCGAATTAAAAACGACCTTCACCCATCTGTTTAATGGACGAAACGTATTATATATAAATTTTAAAATTTTTAAAAATATTAAGCGAGTGGGTTGACAAAAAAAAAAAAATCCTGGCCAGACTACGACTAATTAAAAAATCGTAAATGACTTTCTTAAACATTGCACTTATAGTTTGATGAAGAAATTTTATATCAATTGAAAGTATAAAGCCTGTAGAATATATAAATATTGGGTTGTCTTTTTTTCCTGGTGTAATTATATAAACAGATAAGTCAATACTAGTAATTAATACACATCTGTTTAATAAGTTAGCAAAAAACTCTATTTTGTGATTTTACAACGCAAATTAATTCTTTAAAATAAAATATGCAATGTTTCAAAAAAAAAGCATTTTCGAATTTTCAATTAATCGTAGTCTGGCGAGGAATTTTTTAGCCAACCCACTCGCGTTACATTTTTGAACATACTAAATTTGGTATAAAATACTTTTCATCCATTAAACAGATGGGTGAGTGTCGCTTCTAATTCGGATCTTAGACTATAATCGAATATAAGTTATTTTATTTTATATTTGAGTTGTAATATAAAAAAAATTACCAAAATTTCGCACATGTTATGGAAAATATAACAAAAATCATAATTCAAAATGGTGACTGTTAAATGTCTTGCTGTGATTACAAACATAAAAGTCATTAAAACGTAGAGTGGAGTGGATACTGGTAAAAGGATATTTTAAAATCATATTTTATTTTTAATATCGTTTCAAATTTCAAAGAACTATTTATCATCTACAAAAGGTTTAAATTATCTCACAGTATGATCCTAGTATGTGATTTGTAAGCCGCGTATCATTTAAATAGCGATAATGTAATAATGTCTTTTGATACAAACCATCAAACCAAAAAGTGCCTCACGTCGCCAAAAGAAGAAAGTCACTTAAAGTCATTTGCTTAATAGTCTGTTGGTATGTAAAAAGCATTTTTCCTTTGTAACGCCTTAAAACTGTATAATGTTATCAAATTTTGATAGTACTTCAGACGATAGAATCATCTCAATTTTGCCAGTGCTATAATATACATTTTACTGAAATCTAAAATGGTAGCCACTGTAAACCACATATGCACTAAGAAAACTGAAATTTCAACAACGAAAGAAGATATTAACAGGTATAGAAAAAGGTACACCAGAAATTTCATATTCATCTGAGGACGTAAAGTTTTGAAGCCGCAGTAGGCCAGCGCGGCAATTACTGTCTATACAAAACTCTGTCCCTAAAGACAACCTATAGTTAGCAGTGGCGTGATCAAATATATAAGTTGTGCAAATAAATGAAAATTTGGAAATACTTTACATTTCAAATATGATAAATCCGAGATCGTAGCAATAAGACGCCATAATATATTCACTACGCAAAAAATTACAATTTTCAAACGCTTACCATGTTATCTATGAATTCCGATAAAATTAGATGCTATTTAATCAACCTCTATAATATATTAAAATATGTTTACTAATATTTGTTTTCATTAAATAAGTATAAATATTTATCAACTTATACTAACATCTAGATATTTCCATTCTTATTTTTGTATTTATTAAAAAAAATATTATTTTGCAATAATTAAATAACTATCGTAAAATCTGATGCGACTGCTTAAATTAAAAAAAAAAATTAGAAACAAACTAAACTATAAAAATATTAGTTCTGCAAAGTCATACTAAACAGCGTAATTAGAAGTCGTCGGCGGCTTATTATAAAACTAATCGAAAAACATAAATTTTAATTGATTGCTTTCGATTAAGGCCACAATATAAAAAAAAAATAATTAACGTAACTTCCGGTGCTATACGTTAATTTCGACACTGACTAATTTTGTTTACATTTTATAGTTTCTAAATACATTTCTTGTGAAATGGTTGAAATATCTGTTGCAATTTTTAAACTTGAAATAGTAAATTCTAGTATGAAAAACTTTGTCATCCAACTCCCATGTATACCATTTCTTACTTTAACTGTTATTACACAATAGCTAATCTTACAAAAGAATAATAACATTGCAACTATTATGATTTTACGACATTTTGCATTAACAACTGAAGGATACGCATTTTAATATTTATTTAATGCACATAAAAAATTACATTTTATTTCAGTGATTTGAGATACGCATCTGGAATCACTGAAAAAGATTGCTTTTACTTGCTACTACATTTCGAGCGGAAATACAGAGAGCAAGTAATAAAAAATTTTCTTAAAATATCTACAGATGTTTTTAATTTAAAGATCATATTGTAATAACGAAAATAATATTATTAAAAAAAAATTGGCTCTTTTTTATGTAACAAGCTTTTGAATTTAATTTTCCTTGCTCTAGTGGTGATTTCGACACAAACTTGCTCATGAATTTTCTCCAGGGCGCGACGGTACTTCAGGTGGAAATTAAATATGGATATCAGCCGGGGCTCCTGGCGGGCCCGAGCGGCTCGTCTTGGCTCCCTGTGGCGGTTTTGCTGTCGCAGGACTTTCTGTTCGAGGTCAAGTGTGGGTGCCCGGTCCTCTCTCCCTGTTTTATTACAAAAGATTCGTGTCGACGTAATGTGTATTCGTTTTTGACTTATTAATCCTTCTCACACGCATATTTGAATGATTTCTTCGTTAAAGTTTTGTTTTTTCTAGTTCATATCTTATAGTTTGAATTACACCGCTAGGTTAAAATGAAATATATAAGAAAAGAAAATATATAAATTCCAATTAAAACAAAAACAGTTAAGTTCATACCGGACTAGGAACGCTGCACGGTCTTTTAGAAGGTATTTACTTATCTGTTGTTTTTAACTAGACTGGAAAATATGTCCACATGGGAGGATCATAATTAAGGAAATCATGGTATTTTATTGGTCAATGATTAATACAATACAGATTAAAAGGTTCAAACAAAAATAAAAAACCCAAAACAAATAGTTTTTTCAGCAATTGCTTTAGATACTATTTATATGACTAGTAATTTTCAGGTAATCTAAAAATTATAGCTTTAGAAACGTAGACAGTTAAAATTGTGCCAAGTTATATCCTTAAAACATCTTCAAAAACTATTAATAAGCTAATTTCATAATCTTTAAAAGTTACTTTTTCTATGAGAGAAACAAATTCCCTCTTATGAAGACCACGAAAAGAATTTATATTCTTTTACTAAGGCGACATTTATAAGTATAATCAAAATTTACCATTATCTGCGCGAGAAGTATTGCCCTTATGCTATTTTGCTTTTTAGAAAAAAATGTTTGTAACGAACGCCCAAGTCATCACACGAGGGTCTTTCTTTTTGAGGTGTATAATTTTAAAAGCACAAAACTAAAATTCATTGTTCAACTTAAACTCTATCGGTTTTTATAGGCATGTTCCGGTTGTCGACGAATTCTTTTAAATTCGGTCAATTTGTTTGATGATATTTGTGAAATGAATATCTATTTAGTTACAAATCGCATTCCCGGATAGAAATTTCCGAACATGACACATAAACGTAACTTAAAATGATTTGAATATAAAGTGGGTCATATAAACGTAACTTAAAATAATTTGAAAATACGGTACTCTTTACACCTTTTTACGTAAAGATCAAAAACTACAGCGATCACAAAATACTACTAAAATAATGAACCGTTTAACGTAATAATACTTCAAACAGGGCTTAGAAAAATTACTTATAATGTCTTTTGTTTATATTTATTAGAATTGCATGTTTTTTTTTTATCTAATTTAAGATGTGAATAATCGGTAGCATCTAGCTAATCTGTACTGTGGGGTACAGGCACAGTTAGCGTAGTTTCGCTATGAAAATTTTGTTTTGATCTTTTAGGTACAATATTCCAAAAAATATATAAACCAATCAATACAGATTAAATTGAAGTCCTTTCAATTTGAATATCCTAAAATTATCAAAATCTTTTAGGTATACTCACAATCTACGCACTTTTACTTCAGGCTTTCATCTGAGTAAATGTTTCGCAAAAAATAATCAAAACTCAAATTGCATTTAGTTTGCCATAACACAAATAGGTAAAATAACTTTTACGGATACACCGTTCTTATTAAAAAAATTAAAACGTTAGTTATACTACTAAAAAGCGTTTTCAAAAATTAAGCAATACATGTAATAAAAGGTCATTAAGAATATTTATTACCCGCACTCAATATATAAATCGAACATAACTAAATCCACGTGGCAGCTTCAGACGGGCAAACTTACATTACGGCGCGTATGTGCGGAAATTGGAGCCGTTAATAAACAAGGGGAAGTGTTTGTAATAATTGATTAAACATCTATCTCGGGGGCCGACACTTGATTAGGCGGTGTGCGTACGGATTTCAGTTTATTTCGCGCATAACTTATGCAGATGTGTCGACTTAGTTACTTAGCCCGCTGCGCTCGCGCGCGCCACGATCTCGACCGGGGTACATTGAAAAACGACTACATACGTAATTAAGACAGAGTGGCTATGTGTCAAGAATATGATGTGGTATAAAAGAAAGGTATATGCTGTGGTCGTTTATAGTTATGTACGTCGAAAACCCAGCCTATATCATAAACTTGTTTTAAAAAGATTTTGAAATTAAAAAAAAAATTTGGTTGCCTGTAAAGTCGGTATACGGGCGAAAGTTTTACGTGACAACGACTTTGAATGGTAAAATCATTTTAATGTGAATATTCATTCGTATAGTAGGAAGAAGGATGAAATAATAGTAACAATTTAAAACATTTATTTATACAAAGAATTATATTTAAAACATTAATTTATACAAAGAATCTCGCACTGAATTTCATATTAACAAAATTTTATTTTTACCTTTACACATACATACGTATTTATATACAAATATACATACAATAACTTGCAATACATTTGCAAGCTATGCACTAATTCTCTAGTACTGCGCGCGCGGCAGACCGATCATAGTTGAGTGGGAGAGAGACGCAAGGCATTCGGCGGGCCTCTCTCTCGTTCGGTGACTCATCGTTACGTTACCGAGCGTTACATTTTTCATAAGTGACTCCCAGCCGCAACCTAATTTAAGACGTTGTCACGTCAAAAGTTTAACAATTTGTAATAAAACTTTTATTAAAATATGTGTTACGGATAGTCGCACTCTTAGAGACAATGTGTAAATAAATGTATTATTTTGATTTATAAACGGACTTAGGTTAAGAATTCCTTCGTGTTTAATTGTATTTTTTAACCGACTTCAAAAAAAAACGGAGGAGGTTCTCAATTCGATTCTATTCTATTGCTAAGTATATTGTAGTGTATCTTAGGATGACACCGACTCCAAAAATAACAATAATTGTAACTACATTATATTATCGTAATAGTTTGATTGACTTTTAAGTTGTCTAATATTTTTTATTTCATTTTAAATAGGAGAATTCAAAAAAAATATTTTGATCGTTGTTTGTTATTTATAGGTATGCGTGAAGTTAAATTTGAAGTGGGTAGGTACCTATCCACCTCAAATTTATGTTTACCACGCAAGAAGGTATCTTGCATGGTAAACATATAGATCGTACCTACATATTGATAAGTAGAAAAAATAAGTTGATTATTAAGTTGTAGAAGAACATGCTATTATTTTTTTACTTTTTAGTGCATATTAATCTGTTTTGGAATAGTTTTTGTTTTAAAGTCGGTTTTTTTTTTGTTAAAATTTTTGTTTATTTGTGTGTGATGAAATAATTTAAATAGTTCTCATATGGATAGGGATTGGTTCTTAAGAAATTTTTAATGTTTGCCTAAGTGAATATTTATTGTTTTATTTGAATATTTCTTATTGTACCGAATTATTGTGTGTACTTCGTATTTAATTGTAAATACCAAGCTATTATGATGCACATATAAGTTGCATATAAAATTGTGTTTTGACGGGGGACCAATGAGAGACCGAGAACCATCGCGGTCTATACGGTACGACCACGAATTGATGTACCGAACGCATGTGGCGCTAACATATAAAATACGCGAAATGCATGGCTACGCCCCCTCGAATGTAACGTATGCAGCTCATATCTGCAGGCGGATACGCCATCTCTAAATTGCAGTGGAATTGGTGCATACGTTGCAGTTGTACTCCGACCGCCACTTGAGGAGCTCGTGCTGCAATGAACAAATCTAAACATCGAAACGTTGTCCATCATTTTACCCACACATCTGAAGAATCTGTTCTCCGAGGCGATTGTGGAGGAAATCTGAAGTGCGGGCCTTACGCGGTGGTACTGAGATCTCCGTAACCATATTATTAGATGCAACAACAGATAAGCTAACGAAAGGGTCGAATCACAATTATAATTTGTAGTTTTGAATCATACCACGTATTTTTAGGTTGTTGTCCATAGTTTATGAACGGTTTTTTTAGACTAAGCTCTAAGGATAAACAGAATTATTATAAAACAACTCTCATATCTAGTAGTCTGTCTGTATGTCCGTTTGTTGCAGTAAATTTTTTTCGAATCTATTAGACAAAAAGTTATAATTGGACACATACAAAATAATGCGATGTAATCAGAAAAAATATACATAGGAACATACGAAGCATATACGTGAGTTAGAACTTTTGAAATAAATTTGTGATGTTAATTTATAGATTGAAAAAAATTTTTAATAAGTGCATCATGTAATACAAAATTAGCAAGTTTGTTACGAGAAATATAAATGTATATTTGCATATGATTCATTAAAACTAGTCCATATGATATTAAAGTAAATACAGGAAAGTCAGACAAAACCGTTTTTTAGTCCAAAAATCCATGATAAGCATGAATAGTCATAAACAGAAAATGTATATAAAATGTGTTGCTAAGTTTCACCGACTAATGCGACGATTCGTCTTTCGGAACCCTACCTCCCGAAACCGACGTGCGCTTCGTCGGTTTCTTGTTATTGGATATAATTATTATCGTATGTTACTTCTATTCAAAAGTTACGCCGCATTTTACAGTAAAAACCATTTCATGAAACGATATAAGATCATATCTTCCATAAAGTACAGGCTCTTTTATGAATCGCAATCCTATGACTGCATTAAAAAAAATAGTAGCACTTTTGAACTTGTAATAAATAACGGTGAAATAACACATGAAACTTACTTATGGTTTGTACATAAAATATATAAAAAAAAACCGGCCAAGTGCGAGTCGGACTCGCGCACCGAGGGTTCCGTACAAACCTGCAAGGTTTACAAAGTTCGTTTTACCAAATTTCGAGATTCTATGTCAACGGGAAGTGGTCTTTAGGTTTTAATTCCCTTGCGTGTAGTTGCGAGTTTCAAAATATGCGGTATCAATGGTTGTACTTTTGCGTTTTGCGTTTTGCGTTGACTTAAATTTTTTTCACGGGTTAAAGGCAATTAGATCTAAGTATTTGATATGAATTTCAACTTGATAGCTCTACGCGTTCATGAGGAAAAAAGTAATAAGTTTATATTTATTAAAAATATATATTTTGTAATGTAACTAAAATTTAAGGTTTTCGGAATTTTTCCTTTCTGTGTGCTATAAAACGTTGCTTCATGCCAAATTTCAAGATTCAAGGTCGACTGGAAGTACCCTTTAGGTTTTGATTCCCTTGCGAGTACTTGCGAGTTTCAAAATATGCAGCTTAAATTGCTGTTTCTTTTGATTGCGTTGACATAGAAGTTTGATTTTGTTACAGCTTAAAGGTATTATAGACCTGAGTATTTGGTATGAATATCAATTTAATACCTCTACGCGTTTATGAGGAAATGGGTAGTAAGTTTAAAATTATTAAAAAATATATATTATGTGATGTAACTAAAATTTATGGTTTTCGTAATTTTTCCTTTATCTATGCTATAAGACGTTGCTTCGTACCAAATTTCAAGATTCTGAGTTCACGGGAAGCACCCTGTAGGTTTTGATTCCCTTGCAAGTGTCGAAAATTTGCGGCATAAACGGCTGTATCTTTTGATTGCGTTGGCTTAGAAGTTTGATTTTTTCACAGCTTCAAGGGACAGTAGACCTGAGTAATTGATATAAATTTCAGCTTCATACCTCCACGCGTTCCTGAGAAAAAGGGTCTTGACAGACGGACGGACGGACGGACAGACGGACAACAAAGTGATCCTATAAGGGTTCCGTTTTTTCCTTTTGAGGTACGGAACCCTAATTAACGAATAAAGGATAAACTAATTTAAAGATTGGCAGTTATTGACACGAAGAGAATTGCTACTCGGATATACGCTATTAATGTGTCGAACACTATACAACAATATAAAATAACCTGTAGGGTCCGAAACTATTTGAAGACAAAATGCTAAGCTATAAGCCATAGAATAATAAAAAAATTAAAACAGCTCAAGCAAATTAATATATAACACATTGATTTCAATGAGACTGTTTGACAGTTGCTGTCGAAAAAGAAGTGTATAAACATTGTTTTAATATTTTATGAAGGGTCCAATTATAATGGTGAAAGTTGTTTGAATACGCGTGTTTTTCTTTTTTAGGAGTAAATACTCCTAAAGAAAAACATACGTATTCATATTTAATCATAAGGCAGCAACTAAATCCGCATAAATAAATCGTACACCTGAGAAAACGAAAGGATTTCCCTTTAATATAACGTGCGTCAACTACGTAAAATAATAAAATTCAATGTCTACTGTTATAATATTCACTTTTGACCCCGCCGGGGGACAGACGCGTTCGCCGGCGCGGCGGGGCGGGGCGGGAGGGGCGGGGCGCTCCGAAAGCTCTTAATGCGGAGTCGGCCTGACCCCATGCCACTTCCATTATGGCATTTATACATTATGTATGAATTTGTGATGCCGTTTGATGTAAGCCAGCTTTGCGCGACGCAGGTAGTGCAAAGGTTTTAGGACGTTTTCCTCTGATGAAAGTCGCTACATTATAATTAGTTACAAATCCGGACTGAGCCGCGCCGCTGGCAGACAACTTAATATTTCCCGGACACTACGAGACCGGGGGACTGCATATTCTTTGTATGGTTTCCGTCCTCGCCTCTTACTCCGGTCATAACAATTATTGCACGTAGTTGCGTTCGATGCATCTACAAATGCAATAGATTACAACGCGACCAGTTTTGGGGCAAATACAGACAGATTTGTGCATTTCACGGATTTTTTTAACATGAAGAAGTCGAAACTTATCCAAACGTATGGTTGCTACTCGTGACGTTTGTCGGTGAGAGGTATTTATGTATTAAGATCGACGAGTATAAGATAGTCGTTATTTTAACTCTACGATTATTGTATCGGGTTGTGGCGATAGCGAGACGGCACTCTTACTGGCGACTTAGTCTCGGGCCCATTAAATAATAGATAAGTACATTTCGTTAACAATAATAAATAAGACTATTGCTTTTTGTCTAAAAAAAAAGTAAATGACCCATTTCGAGCTTTTGAACAAAAAAATTGGTGATGTCGTTAGTAATTGTGGGTTGAAACTAAATACAATCAACGTAAGTCGAATGACTGTTTAAGTCTAGTTACGTAATTATTAACAATTATTATGAGCGTCTAATCTACTGTTTGATTACTGTAATCATAAAAGAAAAAGCAAAAACAAACAAAATTGTGCCGTCAAATTATTTTGTGTATACATTTAGAAATTATTAATTTATATGAATTCACAAAAATCTGAAAATTGCCTTCCGACTACACAATTCAACGTGAAATAAACCTTTTTTTTTGCATCTTCAAACATAAATTTCTCGAATAATTCAGTAATACTAGCCCAGATAATATTTATTACAAGATCGGCATTTCTTAAATATTCTCTATTTTTAAAATTTAATAAACTATTGTTTAGCCTTAGTTTCTTTTTTATATAGATATTTTCAGTCCAATAATGAAAACATTTAAGTGTTAAACGAGTTTTGGCGAACTAGAAGATATCAAAAATAACGGTATGTTCACATAATACAAAATTTTCGAAATAATCTAAATTTGATGGTTTTGTATGTCAGTTTCTTACATTCGCCGGCTTTAAGGAAAAATTACTTATTCCAGTGAGCTAGCATCTCACTCGAGAAAACGGTAACTTTTACAGCGGACTACAAAATAAGAATTATACACCATCCACTGGCTGAATATGAAAATTCTATGAAAGTCCATTTTGTGGTATTATAGTATTTACTTGAAGAAAATTTAAATATTTAAAGTCCGGCACACTTGATGAAAAAACGGAACCCTTACAAGATCATCTCGTGTCTATCTGTGTAACTGTCCGTCAGTTATAGCTTATTTTTTTTTCGTAGCTACTACACGACAAAAGCCTGAATTTAGATATATATGGCGTAAGGTACTCCAGTCATGAACATAGAGCGTAAGTGTCATGAATATATAGCGTAAATAAACGAATTAAGATTTTTAGGTCAATTTTTAGAGGTCAACTAGGGAATCAAAATTTTGTTCATTGCATCACGTGACATGTAAAATACACAACATGCGATAATTGAGCGGTCACACACTCCATTCTCTTTTTCTCTCTAAAAATACCTTAAATATTGAAAAAATAAATACCAAATTTAAGAGACTCATTTATACTTTATATGAAAATCTAAATAAAAATTCAGTCCTTCATTTCGCGCTGAAAATGCAATTAATCGAAAGAGAGAATGTGTAAATATGTTAAAATACAAAATAAAAAAAAAGATAAAATAAGTTGCATGATTTTATCGAGGACTAACGCGATGATTTATAGTGCGAAACCCTATACATGTGAGACGGATTCACGCTTGGAAAGTGTTTTCTTTTTTGTGTAAGATCTAATATATTTATTTGTTTACTTATTATTACGCCCGTTTTACTAAAGCTATTCTTTTGCGTCTATAGCACACAGACATTTGTTTATGCTTATATCGTTTTTTTTTAAGTTATGTCATTTTTAGATAACTTAAAGTGCGTTCAACCGAATCGTATCCGGTTGTTTTTATATGTTTTCATTTGCTGCTGTAGCTCGAAGTCTATGCTAGTCGTGTTTGTGACTATTCAATATCAATACGATCGAAACACATACAAATCCAATAAAGTTCTCGTTACAAGGAAAATTTAACATTTTTTTTAATCCTGAATGTGCTTTATAATCTTTTCCAATTATTAATTATTATGATAAACCAAAAAAAAACTGTATTTTAATAGTTTTACCTCAAAGAATTTGTAATATGGTATAAAATGAAGGTTATCAATAAAACAAAAATTTGTTTGCCTGTAAAGTCGGTATACGGGCGAAAGTTTTACGTGACAACGACTTTGAATGGTAAAATCATTTTAATGTAATATTCATTCATAGTAGGAAGAAGGATGAAATAATAGTAACAATTTAAAACATTTATTTATACAAAAATTATATTTAAAACATTAATTTATACAAAAAATCTCGCACTGAATTTCATATTAACAAAATTTTATTTTTACTACATACGTATTTATATACAAATATACATACAATAACTGCAATTTGCAAGCTATGCACTAATTCTCTAGTGCTGCGCGCTACCGATCATAGTTGAGTGGAGAGACGCAGGCATTCGGCGGCCTCTCTCGTTCGGTGACTCATCGTTACCGAGCGTTACATTTCAAAGTGACTCCCAGCCGCAACCTAATTTAAGACGTTGTCATCAAAATAGTATACAAATAAATTCTTTAAATAGAGAGAGATTGAAAACAAAAAATATTTTATGTTCATAAAACCGAAACGTGATCAAGAGGTAGTCTATATATATAATAGAACCTCAAGATTTCCTCACATCATGTATATCAATATATGTATATACATAGAAACACGCTTCTTCACACTCGACTTAATTAAAAGCCAAATCTTGATGCATATTAGATTTAATTCTAATTCACATCACATCATTTCAACATCATTATTAAGCTCTTCTTTAACGAAATTTTGGTATGTTCGTATATTAATTGGATACTTTTTATCAACTATATAGATATAGTAGATTCTACTGGCGGTCACTATAGCAAAAAAGTCAAATTGGTCGACTCACGCGCGACGCCGCAGGGATTTCCCAGCCGTGCCCCGCTCCAAACGGCTGAATAATCGCGATGCATCAGTACCCTCACGGGTCTTATGTATTCGGTGTCGCCTACCTCGAACCTACAGTTACATGCAAACGCTGCGAAGTGCGTTATGATGTAGGCGTTTGTGCTTTTGGAACTGCAATTTAGCAGTATTTGTTTTGTTGGTCAGTAACATTTTAGTTTTTCTATTTATAAGCAAATAAATAAACACATTGACAAAATATCTACTTTCGATTTCAATTCTTATACGAACAATGACAATGAAAATAACTAGGTTATCTGTATTAAATTTCTATAAAATTGACATAATATTAAAATACAATATTGTACTTACAATTTTGTGCCAACTGAGGGTCGAACTCAAATGATTACACCTCACTTAAAACTGTGAAGCTACGACAAATCACCTTTATCGATGTATGTAATAACAAACAGCAAGTTACTAAATCTAAACTCTAAGGACATTTACGAAGCATACCTTAGTAACCGATTTAAAAAGAAGTATTAATCATTTTGTCCTACTTCAGTTATTCCTACTTGCAGAATTAATATTAACACATGCAACATATACTTCGTGCTCAATATCGATAGCAGCATGTTATTCGAACATTTTCTTGTCTCGTGCCATGCGCGATGTGCATTTCGGTCCAATTAGTACAAACGGTCGTGTTTGGAAGCACAATTATAGTGCACTGAATACATGAAACGATACTGAACAGCCGATGTTCTGCGTTTTTATATAGAAATACCTATTCATTAAAATCTATAGATGTTTATTAATTTTAATATGGATCGATTCGGAAGTACGGACGAAATATTTAAGAACCGGAATAAAGTATCTCGTTAGTATTGAACGTGAGTGTCGAATTTCATTAACTTATTCTCGTTCCCGAAAAGGTTTCACCACTAAGAGGCAATTACTAATGCTTATGATAAAAATTCGCCTATCATTCATGACATACAACATCACGACATCGAGACATATACGATTTTGGTAAGAAAGTAAATACCATTAGATGGTATTCATAGCAAATAGCACAAACAGCGTCTGAGACAACAGTTTCACTGTTAACATATAAAACGCGCGATTTTGTTCTGTATTTTTCCGCGATAGAGTATAAATTGTTTTCGCTCGGCGTATAGACAAAAAGCCATCACTTGTTGCACGGCCCGGTATGCGACACACGTCCCGCATCGGCGGCGTCTTGACGTGAACTGAAGGACATTTAAGCGCCACGCGGGAAACAGCTGCTGCGTCCCGGAATGTGGGTAGTTCTGAATTCAAACAATGTCTCGGCAATTTCATTAGGTTTCCTGTCATGCTTTTACGTGGCTCGTGTTCAACTTAAAGCTCTAATGGCGATTCTTTTCTCGTTATAAATTTCATGTTCATGATAAGCAATCACTAAATTTCTTGGACTGTTTCGTGAACACTCCAAGAAAAAATCACTCATATTCTGAATCTGATAATTTCATATCAAGATAAATATGATGATTATATTTTAGATTAAAATCTGACAGATCGTCAGAATTAGATGGTATCATAATTATTATTACTTATGAATTGACTAAGCAACGTAAACTTTTAATAGTTCAGTCAATGTCTACGCATGAAATAATTTATAAATATTAATTACACCAGTGGCCGACGTAAATTCAATACAGGAAAAAAAAATTGTAGACATGTTAGTAGTATAATAAAGTCAGGAATTCATTTAGTATATGCACGTTCAATTAGGTCCTTGCAGATATATGAAATTTACTGTTATGTATAAAAAAAAATCTAAAATTCATACTAAGCAATTACTGGGTACTAATGGTTATCATACAATTTACGAATATTTAGAAGGCAAATACTTATGGCTATAACCAGTTGGGCTTCTTACAGGTAATATAATAGGTCTTCCTTCCAATAAATTTTATATGATTGTGATTGTATATATGATAAATTTTGATAAAAACTGGGGTCAACTTTCTTGCTCGTTTATGTTGAGTGCCACTTCATGAACGAATGGTGAATTCTGAAAATATTATGACGTGTTTCAAATGTTACAACTTACGAAATAGAGATAATCCAAATTTGAATTTGATGATAACCAAAACGGAGCATTCGCATAATTTTAATTCACTGGCTTAAATATTTAATGAAAGGCAATTCCTATATTTAATGTATCTATTTACTCGACAAATAAAAGTAATGGGATGTAATTCATTTTCTTTTGTAGAAAATTTCTTACTTTACGTACATGTTTTAAAAAATAATACTTAACCGGCTCATATCTAAAACGACAGCTTTAAAAAAAAACTTAAGAGTTCGTTGTTAAAGTTTGAATTGAAACGTAATTTCCATTTGCACTAGGATTTAATGAAACGGGTATTATTTCTTAGAAATTAAAAAAAAACAATCTCATTAAATGTCGCCGCAAATATATATTCATATGGAACGTACGTACCGCGCACAAATTCAAATATATGAGCCGAAGATTGGATTGTTACTGCTGAAAATTGGAGATTCAAAATAATTTTCGTTGAATATGTCTGTAAATTAACATTATTGCGATTTTTTCAAAACATTTAAATATAATTGGTTGACAAGATGGAGGGGGAGAAACAAAATTCACGTTTTTGAAAGCAAAGAAGCGGTAAAGTACGCACTTGAGAGAAAAAGTCATGTAGATTATTTAATACATTTTTAAATACCTATATAACAAAATTCATGCAATTGAATGCACGAAAAAAATCAGATGTTTAGAAATATGCACACATCCTTTTTTAATTACGTTACAAGATTGTATAGCGGCTCATACAAGACACTGCTTTTGAAATATTATCAAAATGGATAAAACATTAGCAGAGTTGTTACATTAGGCTATCCCACACCAAACTATGAAACTGTAAGGGATTTCGCCTTTAAGTATGAAGCCCTAACAACAGTATTCATTCATTTGACATACACACGTGATAGGAGAGAAACGGAGGCGCCGGCGACGCGGACAAGATACGTGTCGTTACGTTGCTCGGTAGACGCATTACAGTTTAATCGCTCGTGGATGTCGTTAAACACATCCTATTTACAACAAAAAAGTTAGCGAAACTAAAGTATAGATACATTTTAAGAAAAGCCTCGGCTTGTACATAAGCTAAAGTCAACGGATAGGTGACCGTCTCGACCAACCTACAGACGTCTGTCTTCAGGTGTGTTCGGGGCAACAGGTCTGTGTCTTTAACTGTTGTTATTTTCAGCAATACTTACAAAATTTACGTGAAATATACGCCTCTCGCAATAAATATGAGTATACGCAAGAGAAATTTGTTATTGTCTTACGAGAATCCATCAACAAAAAATGAAATCGTAAATTAGTCAACCACGTCCTAAGCGATTTGATATAAAGGGTTTAAGTACCATTTATTTTCAAACACTGTCATATATTTTTTATCCCGGGTTAATTATTACATTAAATTAGAGTTTCATTTCAATTTAAATTCGTTTATTTCGTTTAAATGTTTATATGCACAACGTGATCACTATTAGAAAATTTCAAAGAGAAAAAAATTATATGTTAAATCAAAAATAAGCAAGTTCACTAACGTAAATATGCACACAAGAAAAAGCTTAAAAATAAATGCACATAAATATCTTTCGAAACCTTTTGAAATACTTATATGAGTCAAACGCAGACCCTTCTAATATATATAAAGAAATTTCAAACTAATTAGAAATTATTTATTTATATGAAAGTAATTGAGGCATACTATTTGCATAAAATACAAAATATTCATGTGTAGAACTTCTACATGATTTGTAGCAAGCGGATGTTTGTAGCAAAAGTTTAGAGCGGTCGAACTGCAATAAACCTTTCAATGTTGCCTGAAACAGTAGTAGTGTTCCGAGAACTCGATGCATTAGAATTTCTACGTTTAAAAGCAGTTCTTCTTAGTGCTCTTCTTTTGATTAAGTCTATTTCACTGGATTGTGATTAACGGTCATAACAAAAATGGAACAAGAATTGGATATCTACTTCAATTAATTTTACAAATAATATTGTTTTTATAGTATTGTTATGAAATATTCCAAGACATGTGGAAAATATTCTTTGGTGGTTGCACGAGCGAGTACTGAAGGCAAATCATTAATTTGTGGATGAGTGTGACGAAGCGAAGCTCCAACGAGCTCTGAGTGAGCATGCATTAATATGCACGTTGCATGAAATATTCGACTTTTTTATGAAGTCAGACGCGATCGCACAGCTCAAAAGCGCATCCAGCAGATTCAAATTTTAAATATTTTGCAAGATTTATTTCAGAGATTTTTTAATATTTTGCACTGTACGAGGGCTTATTTATGTATCCGAAACTAGCCACATACAGAAGAATATTAAAAGAGATATTGCATCAATTAAGAATGAAATTCCTTGGCTATAGAATACAGTTTGTTTCATGTTTTACCGATTGTTTTACCGTTGTGGCGTCATTTTAAAAATTGCGTGTCTTTATCACCATGGATTTAATTCGTGAAAATTTTCGTGCAATGATTTATTACGATTTTCGGCGTGGGCTAACTCAAAAACAGTCAATCAATCAACTCACCTCAATTTTTGGGGATGAAACACTATCGAAAACGACTGTGTATCAATGGTTTAGTGAGTTTAATCGTAGGCGATCTATGCTCACGGACGAATTTAAAGAAGGTCGCCCTAAATCAGTTGTTGTACCACAAAATATTGATGTTGTGCGGGAACTAATAATGCAAGATCGTCATGTTACATATCGCGAGATAAAACCGTCCCTAGGCATAAGTATAACGAGCATAAATAATATATTACACGAAAATTTGGCTGTTAAAAAATTTGTTCGCTTTGGATTCCGCACAACTCGAACAAAAAAAATGATAAAACAACACAATCATGGTGCGTCAAATGCTGTTTGTATATCTACACAGGTGATGAATCTTGGATTTATGCGTATGAACTCCAAAACTAAACAACAGCCAAGATGAGCCGAACCCAACAAAAGTGATACGTACCAAAAGCAGTTTGAAGCAAATGGCTGCTTGTTTTTTGGTATACTCGTAAATGGACATGTGGTTACAATGTCACGTTTCATTTGGAGAGGTCCACGATCGTTTTTTTGCCAAAAATCTTTGAAGAAATAAGAAAGAACAACCGACAACTCTGAATTATTCTTCATCATGATAATGCTAGCTGTTACATGTCGGACGAAACAACTAGGTTTTTGAAAGGTAAATAGATCAAATTGACGGATTCTTCGCCATGTAGCCCCGATTTGACGCCTAACAATTTCTATTTATTCATAAGCATGAAGAATAAATTATGTGGTCAACGTTTTTCGAGCCGCGAAGGGGCCTTTGATGCCTTTAAAATGCACGTTTTGGAGATACCTCGATCAGAATGGAAAAAGTGCTACAAAAATTAATTTCAGCGTATGCAAAAGTGTAGCGATCATTATGGAGAATGTTTTGAGAAGCATTAAAATCATATTGAATGATAGATATTTATTTCTTTTTGTTATTCCGAACACATAAATAACAGCCCTCGTACTAGATACAATCCGATTACTTCTGTGACTGCGAAAAAAGTTACAACCCATAGGCACAAAACAAAAGAAAGTAATACTCGAGTATTATGTAGAACAATGGCGTGTATTTTCATTCATATTGACGTTATACTTATTTATTTTTTCGACGAATTTCTTGAGAAGTAGCTGATTGAAATGTAGCTAAGTTTGCTCGTAATAAATACAACAAGTAGCGTGTTTTTCTCTGAGACGTGATATTCGATTGAATGTAAAGTAATTACAATTTGTGTTCGTTTAAAGATAACGATTCGATCAGTTATTCGCGGTCTTACATTATCTTGTTGTAAAAGTTAAAAAATAATGTCGAATAATTTTTAGAAACTGTGCCTAGTATGATCAGAAAAAAAAGGGCTAATTAAGATAATAACAAAACGTACAGTATATATATATATATAAACAAAAAACGCGTATGAAATAAAATTCATTATAGAGTGATTTATCTAAAATATTTGAATATCCTTGTTTCCACATAATATTTTAATGTTATTTAAATTAATTGAACAAAAAATCATGTATATTGATGACGACGTCATTTAGGATAAATTGCATCAGAATATTGTTACGAATGATTAATAGTTTTTGATAATATACGATAATACGAAAATCGAACAATGTGATTATTGCCTACTTAATATGCACATACCTACTACACAAGTGTAGGTATAACAAAATACGATTTGTTATACCTACACTTGTGTACTTTAAAAATAATTTCGTATCCCGTTAAGTAAGTATAAAATAACAAAAAGTAAATTTTATAATTATTTATATATTATATTTATATAAAATTTACTTTTAATATAAAAAAATAAAATCGTACTCAAATTACACTGCGCGGAGATAATTTGCAGGTTCTGTTTTTAAGTAGAATACAAAGCTTTACATGACTTGTAATTGTATAATAAATTTCTACACATTTATATCGATTTCATTTCAAACCTGAATTGGAGCGGGACAGTATCCCTGTGCTCTTTTGAAATGAAGGCTCGTTTTCGGTCTCGGTTACAGATTAATGACAATAAAATCATCAATATTTTTCTAGTGATGTCTCGCTACTATATTTCGACTCGTATTTTATTTATTTATTTTTTTTTTACTTTGAATCAACTTCACACAGTGAGTTACGAAATACTTCTTTCTTAATCATCAAAATTAGCTAGTTCGTTTAACCGCGACTTTTTCATTTGGAGTCACGTGATTCCACCTCCAGACTTCGAATTGAATTTTCGTCACTATCATCAAATGCAGTTTACGATCATAACAGTAAGAATATTTTTGCTATTGCTTTTTCAATTACTATGAATATTTCGTAGTGCCAGTAGGTATATAAATGTGATCCCGTCAGAGAGCAAAGTGAATTGAAAGAAAATATAGCGTCAAGACCAAAAAGATGGTTGACTTCAAGATGGTTTGACTATCTGGAAAGGATGAATGAAAGTAGACTTACAAAACAAATCTATAGAGCAAATGTGTGTGATGAAAAGGTCGAAAAGGGTATCTTTAGAAAATCCTATGCAGACCTAATTGGCGTCATATAAAATAAGGGTTAAATTTTAAGCATGAAAAGAATGATGGATGTCAGTGAAGCAAAAGAGACATGCGAAGACCGTACCATGTCGAAATCTGTAGTCTAAAATAAATGTTGTATGCTCATGGGATTGTATTGTTTGCAGATGATATCTCCTTACTTTTTAAGATTGATAGGCATCTACCAGCTTTTGACGAAATAAACAGTACCATCTCTGAAATCGTTGAGTTGTTTAGTATTAATGATCTTCTGCTTAATGAAAGGATAACAAAACTTGTAAAATATTCCCTATCTACTTTAAAATTAATCGACACAAATGTAATGGTCAAGAACGAGGTACTGGATACTGTGGATACGACCTTATGTCTTGGTCTCACTTTAGATTCTAAGTTACATTGGTATTCCCAAATTACGAGATGAGCAAAAAGGTTTGGTTCTACAGCATATGAATTCGGAGACTTACAGATGAAAGTACCGCGAGACTAGTTTATTTCAGTTTTTTCACAGTCTGTTGTTATGTGATCACGCAGCCGATATTAACACAATTTTCGTGCAGCAGAAGCGTGCTATTCGTGCTATTTGTGATATGAGACCAATGACATCTTTTAGAAAAAAATTTAAAGAAATGAATATCCTAACTTTAGCATCACAATACATATACGAAAATGTGGTATATGTCAAAAGACATACAGAATAGTTCCAAAAAAGGAGCAACATCTATTACGTTAACTCTAGACATAAGAACGATCTTGCTGCTGATAAAACCCGTCTAAGCAAAGTTAATAAATCGTTTAAGGTGGCAACGTGTGCGCTTTCATAATAAGATTCCAGCTGAAACTCAAAATTTGCCATTTGCTGAGTATAAAGAAAGTTATATGGCAAGGGCTATTATACCGTATCGGAATATCTTAATAAAAAAAGCCCTTGCGATTGAACTGCTCGGCAATCAGGTTACTTCATATTATTTTTAAATGTCGACTAAATTATTAATTACTCAATCTTTTGTATTGATGAGTAAAAAGAAGAAGCCTTGAGTTTCTGGCCCCTTCTTTTCTTGGTGAATCAGCATTTGGAATAAGTGGTTATGTCGAAAAGAATTTATTAATGAAGTATTTCAAGTGTAATTTCATTGCCTACGAAAAAAAGATATTTTTGATTTGATTTGAAAGTCTAAATAAAAGGTGCTATATAATTATCAAATCGATGTTAGGTTTAGGTGTGATTTTTCATGTACAATCTGTTATGAAAATTGAATTTTTAAAAGTAATCACTCTTTCAAATATAGAACTGCAATCAACAATTTACGTCCACCGTTACTCCTGAAGGTGATAAAAGAGAATATTTATTAAAACACGGTAACGGTACCAGCTTCACTTTCGACATATTTTTCGAATATAACTGGTCGTTACGAAACGTAAGTTTGATTCTAATTTGCAAAATTTCAAATGCAGTATCATTAAGAAAGGTCAGGACGTCACCGGAAACCGTGTATAATCTTTTTTTTTCCATACGCTCACAACAATAGAGAGCTAATTAATTGGAAAACAGGCCTGACGATCCGGCCTAATTACGTAAAGCCGACGGTGCTCGACAAGAGGGCGCCGATACCGCCCTTGTTTTTTAAACAGCTCCTCTTCCAGTTATCCAATTCACCTTCTCGTTCAAGTCGAGGTTCCGCCCGTCGCCCGGTGCGGCCGCTGCCCACTGTGACACGGTAGTTCCCCGAGGCCGGCAGACATAGGGCCACTGTCGTAAGATGCGCAGAACACTACTCGTCTCGACTACGTATGATTTTGTACCTGATCCTGTTAAAGGATTTCTAAGCAAAACTCCTTTCATATGGGTAGATATCCATGCGACGACTTTTCTTTCTTTCTTTCTTTCTTTCTTATTTCCTTCACTTTGTATCGCATTGTAATAAAATATTGAGTTTGAACTGAACAAGTCCTTTTAGGTAGTTACTTTCTCTTTCAGTCTTCCAGTTAGCTCTCTCTCTGAAATGAAAGCGGATCTGGAATCGGAACGTCTCGCATAATCCAGAAACTTCGATAAAGATTATGTTTCTATATACAGATCGATCGCTTAACTCAAACAATAAGTCGGATCCTCCGATCGGGATGTACAGCCTTCCGTAGCCGTAACACGTACATCGAGATAAACATCACTTTGGGGCTTGTAAACAATAAAGTTTATTAATCTCTCAATGTCCATTGATCGTCGCGCGCGCCGGCCGATAGCTATCGCGCTCGAGTCCTGGTAACAAAGCCGCTTCGACGGCTATTGGTTTTAAGTTTAATTAAATTTCAAAACTGAAAATAATTCCTTTGTGCATGGAAGGAGCCCGACCGCCTCCTCGCCGCGCAGTCGGCGCCGCGCCCGATAACTTATTTGTTAGCAGATCGTTTGATCCGAACCGGAATCCTATGAAGACTACTCCGATCGGAGCGTTTAA